>VDFB02138493.1:0-28153 GCA_007258455.2 Sequoia sempervirens
AAGAGGACGTGATTCAATTTTTGTTGTAGTTGATAGATTTTAAAAAATGGCACATTTCATTTCATGTAAGAACTCCAATGATGCTTCACATATTGCTAATTTATTTTTCAAGGAGATGGTAAGATTGCATGGGTTTCCAAAGAGCATAGTTTCAGATAGGGACATCAAATTTGTTGGTCATTTTTGGCGTACACTATGGAAGAAGTTAGGTATTGAATTAGGATTCAGTTCAGCCTATCATCCCCAAACTGATTCGCATATCAAAGTTGTAAATAGGAGTTTGGGAAATTTATGGAGATGTTTGGTGGGAGATAAGCCACAACAATGAGATTTTATATTGGTGCAAGTAGAATTTGCTTACAATAATTCAGTCAATAGGAGCGTAGGAAAGAGCCCATTTCAAATAGTTTATGGGTACAGCCCAAGAGGAGTTGATAAGTTGAGAGATATAGCAGATTTGAGGAGGAAGAGTGCAGTAGCGAAAGAGTTTGCTAACTATTTGCAAGAATTACGTAAGGAGGTGAAAGACAATTTAGAGAAGAGTGTCAAGAATTACAAAGAGCATGCTAATATGCATAAGTGAGAACAAGAATTTCAGGTGGGAGACATGGTTTTGGTACATTTGAGGAAAGAAAGGTTCTCACAAAGAACATATGACAAATTGAAATGGAAAAAGATAGGTCCTTGTAGAGTACTGAGAATATTTTCGTCCAATGCATATGAAATAGAACTTCTAGTCGGTATAGACATTTCCTCTATTTTCAACGTTGCAGATTTGTATATGTATTATGATGAACAAGAATGAATAAGCTCAGATTTACAAGATTAACAAGAATGGAAATATCAGCTGCCTAAAAAGAAGCTAGAAGAAATGGATAAAGTAATAGATTCCTGGATGGTAAAAAAGAACAAGGGGAAAGGAATACAAGGAGTACCTAATCTAGTGGAAGAATAAAGTAGCAATAGAGGCTACTTGGATGAATGCCTTGGAATTGGTTAAATATGGAATTTCTATTTCAGACTTTGCAAAATGTTCATGACTTTCAAAACTCATGGAATATTTCACTTACCTAGCATGTTTGATGCGAGAACATTCGGGTTCACGAGCAATCTTGTGTCACCCAAAATATTTCTAGTTTTGTTTTTAGATTTCCTCATTTTTTGTTGTGTTGTGTCGGTTGTTGATGATTTATTTCAAGAGATAATTTCAGTTTGAATTTTGGTCAATTTCAGAGCTTCACTTTGTAGAAAAGCCAAATGGGTATCTCTGCATTCAATTTGGTGAAAATTTGAGCAAATTTGACTAAGTTTTGAAGAAGTTGGAGGTTTGGATTGAATTAGGAACCAGTAACTAAGTCCAAAAGTTCTTGTTCCTTTGAAAAGATTTGGCATGAACTAGGAACTAGAAGATATGTATGAAAGTTCTTGTTCCTTTGAAAAGCTCCAACACATCTTCAAACATTTGGAAGCTTTGAGTAGTTCCTAGTGGAGTAGGAACCTCCGATAAAGTTGAACAATTCCTATCGGGGTAGGAACCTTGACAAAAGGGAACAAAGACATAAACATTTTGAAAGTTCAAATAGTTCCTATTAGTGTGGGAAACCCTAATAAAGTGGAATGGTTCCTAGTTCCCATCGGACAAAATGAAACAAAGATGAAAAACATTTCGGAAAATGAAATATTTCCTAATGGAATAGGAATTTTCGACTTAGTGTAATAGTTCCTAGTGAGATAGGAACCCCTAACAAAAGGAACCAGTTCCTAGTGCTTGTCACATCTCCGCCGGATTGGAATGACTTATTATTGAAGTGACCGGTTGCCTCGAAGGTAACTGGGAATTGTTGGTCCTAATGGGTGTTTTTGATAAAGTAAGCCGCATTTACAAGGTGTGGTTCCTAATGGGTGTTAAAGCTCCAACAAAACCTTGAATACTCTTTCAAGTGTTTTGAGGACCTTTTAAATGTTGACACATGGTGGATTAACAACTTGTGACGGTTCAGTACAGTGGTTCAACTTCTTTCTATGAATAGTATATAACCCAAAATTGATATGGTTTGAGGGTTTGGTTCGTCATTCGTTAAAGAGAAATTTGAGGAGACGTTGGTGGCTGATTGAAGATGAATCATAGGTTCTGAAGAAGAATATTGTAATTGATGAGACTGGATTTTGATTTGATATGCTGTACTCCTGAATATTGATTGCTGCTGATGAATAAATGCACAATGTTTTTCTCTGAATCGTTTGTATGAAGTGTATGTATTTTGGCTGCTAATTCTAATGGTCTGATAAGACTCTTGGAATTAGATCTGTACCAACCATTGTAATAGCTCATGGCATAGTGGCTTGAGGAATAAATCCCTCACTCTTGATGTTCTCCCTATTTTTTGTTTTCTCTGGGTCAAATTACTATTGTCTTACATTTTTTATTGCTCTTATCAACTCTGCAATTCATATTTAGGAACTGTTTTTCCATATTTCTGCACATGGAACAACTACTTACACAATCATTTTACATTGAGGATGAAAAGAATCTGTTTTGGTGAATTATGTAGTGGAATATCCACTAATTATGGATTTCCTATGAGAGTGAAGTTGCCATTTGTTGCTTTTTAAAACTCCACTGCCTACAGAATTCTGTTCTGCCTTTACATCTAATGAGTTCCTTCTTTATTGTCAGAACAAATGTATTGAGTTTCTCATGCAATTGTAACAGTTAGAAGACAGATAAATTATGTTATAAGCTTATGTTTCAATTTCAGGTCAAGGATAAGATTGGAGCAAAACGTGTCTTAACATATCAAAAAAATTACCAAAAGAACAAGAAAATTGTACAATCCCTGAGTAGTGGGCTACAATATGTTGATGTTATAGTGCAGCATCAGTCTGCTACTTCCAGCATTCTTTGTCTCCTTAAGGCAATTCAAATATTAGCCTTAACGGCTATTTGAATTGCGAGATTACATTTCTTGAAATGGCACGACTTTTGAACGCATGATTTAATGAAGTGGTGCGATCTCTCCTTGGCCGACTTCATATACTTTAATGGATGCGATTATTCATTGAGAGACAAATAATAATTGCTATTATATGAGGCCGACCTCATTTATGAAGAGATGCGTTTATTTAGAGATTATATCTCTTGATTGGAGGCCGACATGAAGGATAAAGGGATGCGACTCTCTCCCTCCACTTGTATATATGTTCAATATGTTTCATTGTTCAATAATTGATTGTTATACATTCATCTTTGGCAAGTGCGAGTTCATCTTCAAGGCAGATCGACATTGTTAGTGGCTGAGTTTTTCATTTGTAGGTTGCATCATAGTGTTTCTGAGTTTGCATCAGATTGTGATGCTTGTTATTGGCCTTCTTATCGGCCCATTGTAGAGGAGACATTTCTTTGTTTTGTTTAATATATAAGTGATATATTGTTGCTGGGTCTTTCTCCCTCAAGAGGAGGGTTTTCCTAGGGTATCTGCTGTGTTTTGTGTTGATGATTTTGAATTAAAATCTGTGCATTAAATCTGATCTTATAAAAAAATTCATCATGGTATCAAAGCGGCTCTTGAAAACATCCGATCAGATTTATCTATTTATCGGGAGGCTTGAATAAAAGCTCTTGTAGATGTCGTTGTTGCTTCTCACAGGTCGGAGTCCTCTCAATGCATGTTTCCCTTGAAGATCGATGGGCTTCATGTGTGTTTCTCATTAGAATTCTGCCATGTCTAATTCAAAGTTAGATTACGTCAAGTGAAGTATCACCCGACTAGCGCATTCCAAATGGCATAGTGCGCGTAGCTTGAAGTGATCTCCGTTTTCCTTTGGCTCGTGGCTGCGTAGCCTCTGGCTCTCGCCACTCTCGAATTGTCAGATCATTCTATCATCACCAGGGTTACCTGAAGTCGCATCAGGGTATTGGAGGCATTCAAATGGGTCTAAAGCTATAGGCGTCTGCTAGTAAGTAACATCGATGTGCTTACTATGAAATAGTAGAGTGTCTACAATAAAGAAAGGAGCCGCCAGACGCATGAGAAGTGTTGGGCTGATAGATTAGTGTTAAAATTGGGAAGCCTCTATGTTTTGGGTGCAGACTGGCCGCTTGGAAATTGTGTCTGAGGCCTTCGTGTTTCTAAATGAGAAAAGGCGTTGACTTTAAGTTTTCTCTATTTGAGACTGATGATGGGAAGCTGATTGTTCCAGAAAGCTTTGGGATTCTAGAAGGAAAGAAGCTCGTTCATTGCCTCTAATAAAACTTTCAAGGTTTAATGGGCCCTTGTTGTGGGTGAAGGATGAGTTTTCCCTCACAAGTGCTTCATGAGGCAGAGGAGTCTCATGCCTTCTGACTGCGAAAGCATTGCGCAGGTATGTTCCTAAGTATGTGGATGTCATGCCTCTCAGCCAGACCGTTCAGACAGTTAGGGTCTTGGCTCTCACTATGTCGCACTTCCTTCATCTCTATCTCAAGAAAGACAAGTGCACACATGCACAACACTTAAGGAGATTCTGATTTCAAAAGATAAGTATTTGTTTTCTGTTGTTTATATTTTTTTTTTTTTGTGAAACTCAGTTTGCTGAGTTGTGCAAATCTGATAAGTTTACGAGTGATGATCTTATCCATCTCTAACTCTTTGGGTGTTGCTAGTAAGCGTGTTGCATCTGTTTCATAATCTGGTGGATTGCAGCTGGAAACAAAGTGCATCGCAAATTTGAACGGTCAAAGACCATGTTCAAATTTAACCCTACAAAGGGCCTGTGTTCTAGCTGTGAAGGTTGCGGACTAATCTGAGCACAAGAGCAACATATCATACTATGTCTAGTATTTGCATCCATCAGAATATTTAAAGAGATAAGTATTTTTTGTTTGCTGAGTTATATCATTCATTTGGATCTTGTAATTAGTAAAGAGAGATAGTGGTTTCTCTTGAATTGTGTTTACTAGCATAAGATCCTTTGAAGATCTCATTTATTGCAAGTTATTTCATGCTGGCTGTGAAAGATTTCTAAGTGTGACTCTAAAATAAAAAGAGAATTGCAATTTCGATGGTGATTAGTTGGTCACATCGATATCATTTTCTAATGCATGAACTGTGATAGAGCCTTGAACTCTTGGAGAGGGTTGGTTCTACATGCTAACTGAATAATGCATTCAAGAAATCTGTAGTGGTTCAGATTGTCTTTTGTTGTGCTAGGCTTAGCACTCTCGAGAGGAGTAAAAGATGGAAGAAAGAGTTATATCAAAATTCAATAAAGATCAGTTCTTTATTCCTTTAGTTTGATCTTTTGATATATTTCTCTTTCAGGTTGATTTATTTATTCATGATTTAATATTGTTCATAAATTATTATGTATTCATGCTATAACTTGGAATAGTAAACCTTGTATGATTCTAGCCTTGATATTTCTTTGGATAGTTGTAAACTGTTGTAATCTCTCTCTAATGCTTTCAGGACAAATCTAGGAGCAAGAAGGTGATGAGAGATTGCTTAGTGATGAAAAGCTTGAGACATCTTGTGAGGATGTCATACCGACCAAAGAAATGATCAAGCGTGAAGTCACAACTTGCAGTCATGGGACTAAGTTGGTGGCTAGAGGGAGTTCACTTCCAGAAGTCTTCCTGGCAATCTCTAAAGCAGGGATCAAGAGGGAGTTTTTTTGTAACTCATTGAGAAGAAGTGAAGATTACTGTATTGCAAGGCTAAGGTGCTAAATCCTTAGAGGATCCCTTCAGCTGCTGAGATCAGAATTGCTCAAGACAGTCATCTGGATTTGATATTGGTAGCTCCGCAAACCTATTCAAAATAATGTGATCAGGGAGGAGGTCGAGGAGGACAATTCTAAACTCTCTACAATACCAAAGGGGTGCGCTAGAAAATATTTATCTAAGGCAAGTGTTGCAGGAAATCTTGAACAAAGAGGTTAGAAGGCTGATACAAGTACTTGAAGATTCAAAGGGAGCCTACTGAACCTAAAGACGATGTTGCAGCAAAGCATATCCTGAGATACTTGCATGGCACAGTTGGGTATGGCTGAAGATATTCTTCTGTTGTGGACTTGAAGTTGCATGGTTATACAGACTCTGTTTGGCCAGGTTGTGTTGTTGATCGGAAGAGCACCTCGGTTGTTTGTTTCAATTTGGGGACTACTCGATATCCTGGTGGCGAGGCGTCCATCCTTAGCATTGGTACAACAGTGATATGTGCAGCTTGTGTGGCGGCTAGAAGTAGTGTGGCTTCATAAGCTCCTTAGAGTTAGCTTGGACAATCAATGGAGCCTACTATCATTCATTGTGATAACGAGCTATGTGAAGCCTTTCATCATCTGTGTTTCATGATAGAACCAAGCATGTTGAGATCAAATACCACTATATTAGAGATATATTGAGGAGAAGCTATCACCGAGTTGAGGTATATCAGATGATGAGCAGACGAACATTCTCACAAGCCTCTCTCGAGGATAAAAGTTTTTGCACTTTCGAGATAAGCTTGGTATGGTGGAGAATCCATTGAATTGAGAAAGAGAGTCTCAGTGTCGGTGAGCTTGTTGTAGAGTTCTTCTCTGTGAGAGAAGTTCGAGGTGAAATCCCTTGTTTAATGAGTTCTTCTCTATGAGAGAAGTTCGAGGTGAAATCCCTTGTTAATGCATTTCTCTTTGAGATTTGAGGTGAAAGCCCTTGTTTCCACCCTCTGAGAGAGTCATGGTGGATGTCATGTGTGTGACTCCATGACAACATCTTGTACTTGTGTTTCACCCTCTGGGAGAGCCATGGTGAAAGTCATGTTGAGGTGACAACATCACGCAAGTGATGAACACTTGTACACACCATAGCATGGTTGTAGCCATTATGGTTGATATCGTGTTGAGGCGATATCTGATATCACAATGAGGTGATATCTTTCTTTTCCGCATATGGTTGTAGCCATTGTGGTAGACATCACGATGAGGTGATATGTCTTATGCAGCTAGAAGTATCTTCCCTAGCTGAGAGGGAGTGTTGATGTTATAGTGCAGCGTCAGGCTGCTACTTCCAGCATTCTTCGTCTCCTTAAGGCAATTCAAATATTAGCCTTAATGGCTATTTGAATTGCGAGATTACATTTCTTGAAATGGCATGACTTTTGAAGGCATGATTTAATGAAGTGGTGCGATCTCTCCTTGGCCGACTTCATATACTTTAATGGATGCGATTATTCATTGAGAGACAATTAATAATTGCTATTATATGAGGCCGACCTCATTTATGAAGAGATGCATTTATTTAGAGATTATATCTCTTGATTGGAGGCCGCCATGTAGGATAAAGGGATGTGACTCTCTCCCTCCACTTGTATATATGTTCGATATGTTTCATTGTTCAATAATTGATTGTTACACATTCATCTTTGGCAAGTGCGAGTTCATCTTCAAGGCAGATCGACATTGTTAGTGGCTGAGTTTTTCATCTGTAGGTTGCATCATAGTGTTTCTGAGTTTGCATCAGATTGTGATGCTTGTTATTGGCCTTCTTATCGGCCCATTGTAAAGGAGACATTTCTTTGTTTTGTTCAATATATAAGTGATATATTGTTGCTGGGTTTTTCTCCCTCAAGAGGAGGGTTTTCCCAGGGTATCTGCTGTGTTTTGTGTTGATGATTTTGAATTAAATTCTGTGCATTAAATCTGATCTTATAAAAAAATCAACACAATAATGTGTCCCAAATCCAGATTACTCTTGTGTTCTGTCGTCATGTTTGATTCTTCGGAATAATGCTGTGGTTCACATGTATATAAATTTATAATGAATCTATATGAGGTAAAGCTGACGTAGAATACAATTCAAAATTAAACATAGCTAATTATATTCTATGCTTTTATTGTTTAGTTCTAACCAAAACTTTTAGTGTAGCTTATTTTTTCTTAGACTTTTAAGTCTTAAACTGTACATTAATGCCTAAAGCATGACTTAGCTAGATGCATGTTTTCTTTCCCTGCCAGGCCTCACCTCAATGAGTCTTGAGGTACGTACTTTTCTATTTGTCATGTCGTGCAGCTCAAGCTGGATTGTTATCAGGAAGCTCAGGGTTGGAATCCATTCCTCGTCCTGAATTACCACAACTTGATTTCCTGAAACGAATACAAGGTTAGTTTGTTGTTTCTTTATGTTATGTACATACCTCTTTCAGGCTCTTTTTTATCCAATTTTTGTTATGATTCTTAAGAAGATATACTGAAGTTTTTGCAAACATATTTTCCATATATACAGAGGAAAATCAAAAGAAATATGAGGCAGCTGATGCCAAATTCAAATCCTCTCCCTTACTTCAAGAGCTACTCAAACGTTCAAAAGCTAATGCAGCAAGGTAGATAAATCAATTCCTTATCCCGGAATGTACTAGGATCAAACTTCAAAGCTTGTAAAACAGAGTAATCTTTCTATTGTTTTCTTTATTTATGTGTCTTGCCTTGCCTTGACACTCTTTAAACTATTGATCTTAGAAATGAGTGGCAATTTATTTATTGCACTTTTGTCTAAGCAACTTGTCTATCTTTCATTAAATTCACGATTAGTATTCCTTT
This sequence comes from Sequoia sempervirens, assembly GCA_007258455.2. Lineage (NCBI taxonomy): Eukaryota > Viridiplantae > Streptophyta > Pinopsida > Cupressales > Cupressaceae > Sequoia > Sequoia sempervirens. Next base: position 8,554 of record VDFB02138493.1, read on the forward strand.
TCAGGAACAAAGAAGAAATTCAAAACAAATACTGTGAGCGAGGTGCTGAATGGGGTGTGGGGGACTGTTCAACAGTAGGAATGTCAAAAGATGAAAGAGAAGCTTTTTTGGAAATGCTGAGGCAAAAACGAGCCACCAATTAGGTTCTCATCATATGCTATTTGATCCAATAAATATAGCTCATTGTCATTGAGTTCCATAAACATGCAATGAACTTAAGGCCTATCTCAAACTCTAGTACAGGGCCTGAATTTTGTGTTACTGAATCAAATTCATGATTAGATTGAAGCGCAGAAAATCCATATTATGAATTTCCTTTATTTTCTTGCACTGGAAAACTTGAAATCTCTTCTGTATTTTTTACAGTAAAAGACGACAGAAAGATGCAAGTTGCTGTCTGTTAATAAGCTTCAGTGAAATATACATGTGATGTTCATATTATCTCCGTATCAGTTACTTCTATTCAAGGATACGTACATGGGCTGTGCTTATAGTAATATGAAAGGGTATCTTGTTTGAAGGACTTGGATTTTAGATCTGACTAATAATGTGACTGTTGCAAAGTTTGCTTTAGTTTTTTTATCAAAAAATTTCCTTGTTCTTTGGGAGTAGTTGCAATGTCTAATAAAATTTGAAAGATGAAAATTCAAATATGAAGCAATACTCCAAGTTGATGCAACTTTTGGAACATGTAAATTATGGAACTTAGTTGAATTTGTTGGAGGTTTTGGAAGCAAATTATTTGGAAAGCAATTTAAAGACATTTGAAAAATTAGATTTCTAGCGTGTTATTAGGAGCTCTCTTTGTGAAATTTTATTCTCATAGAGTAGATATTTCTTGGTGGGTAGGATGTAATGACTTGAAATCAAGGGACTTTGATATAATAGGAGTACAAGGGACCTGTGTCAATACAATGGGTTTATTATAGAGGGGTCAAGCGAGTGATGAAACAAGTGTGATGCAAACACCTGCAACTTTAGATGATCATGGTAACTAAGCCCAATCCCTAGGGAAACATATATGTGGTCAGCACAGAGAACATAATGGCTTTGATAATGTCCACACTGTTTATTTATGAGCACTTTATTGGTGCTCCAAAATGTACCCTTCAATTTAGAGGATACACCATGAGGACTAACCCTAGGTAATAAAGTCATGCTAAAACTCAAATTGCAGCTAGTTTGGGCCAACTGACAAGAATAAGCACAACTCCTCTACACTTTAAGCTTTGTTAGGCTTGGAAGGGTATTCCCTTCCAAACTCATAGGACAATAAAAATAGTTGACATAAATGTGCTTCAAGCAAAGACTATACCTTAATGGCATATAACTAATCCAATTATTTGCCATTGACTACCTTCTATGCTAGTCTTTGCGATCTTGTAGCTAAAGATCTTAGAGGTAGACTATAACTTACAAGCTATATGTATGCTTATTAATAGAGAATTTCATTAATATTCATGGTATAATATTTAACATTGGTCGTTTACAACTCTAAACAAAAGTTTGTAGGTTTGAAAGAATATAAATTACAATGAAATAATTCTTGACTTTTTTTTATTAGTCACTTCTTAAGACTACTGTGTTCATCTATGAGTGACAAAGTCCAATCTCAAAATATCAACAAAAGTGTAAATCTTTTAACCCATTTTAAAATATTAACATGATTTCCGAAGAGTTTATAACCTCAAAATAAAAGATAATATGTTAGAAAAAGATCCTTAATTATCCATTGGTGATACTTAGCATTCCATATATAGTGTTAAAAAGTTTTTATATTAAGCCTTAAACTAAAGACAAACTAATCACAATAGTAGAACAAGGAAGTGTGAACATAGAGATGCATAAGTCTCTTGAAACACTAAGCTAGCAATGGAGAACTCTTTGTAGTACAAGTAGTCATATATTGATTCTTCAAAAGGTTAATGCAAGAATGATTTTTGATGTAATTGTGTGTATTTTGTATCAGCATTTTGGATCACAATCAATGATCCATCACCAAGAAGAGGAGAGTTATGATATGGATTGTAGTATTGACACTTAAAGAGGCAGGCTTAGAGAGGTGGTAGGATGATTACAAGATGAGGGATCAAAAGGAGGAAGAAGAGAATGACAATAATAATGAACAATAAATTATATATATATTAGAATATAATATTAATGTGTGAAATAAATAAATAAGAAAGAGACAAGATATACAACAATTATCTATATAAAAAATAGGAAGTGAATGATAACAATATATTATATAAGTAATGAGGTATATGGGAATATATGTAAGAAGATATTGATATGAAACAATGAAATTAATATTAAATGTGTGGAGATGCAGATTGATAAACTATAATGAGAATTATTATATTTATTGTTAAAGAATGTGGCTATATAATATAGACTTATAAGGATATACATGAGGTATATGTATTTATGAATATAGTAAAGATATATGATTGGAAAAATTGTATGCAATATAATAGACTAATATAGGATGGATATTAATGATATGTAACACGACAACCTAATATTATATATAGAGAGAGAGCTTAAATGTAACAATATTAAAGCTTAATATGTGATAATGATCTATATAGGTATACAAGGTGATCTATAAATGTTGCAAGATAATATATTGAAACATAGGAAAATAGGGGAGCACCAAAATGAAAAAGAAAAATAATTGGATGGACCTATTTTTCTTTATTTCATTAGGAAATGAGATCCACACAAAGAATTGACTTACAACCCTTAGGTGAGTCAACTCAATGAGAGAATCTGTTGATTTCCTTATGATTGAGGACAGGGGTATCATCCTAAACAACAATTTTGGGAGAAAAACTAAAAATAGTAAATCAACTGAATTATGCCCATTCAAATTTGAATCATCAATTTAAAGCATAATACAGAAAAAAACAACAAACTTTCGACAGATCTGGAAATGGTAGAGTGATGTGTACTATCACCAAAATGCAATTTCAGGAGGCTACTTGGGACTCATTCGCCCATAGGTGAATGTGTCTTTGTGTAGAGGTTTTACTCAACTTTTGGAATCCTCTGGTGTCAGTCTATAGCTTTTGTTTGATCCGGGATTTAATGTCGTACAATCATAAATGAGGTCTATAGGTGAGAATCTGTAGAGTGACAACAACGTTGACAACTTTTTGCAGCTTTGACAACTTTGTAACTTTTGAGATCTTCAATCCTTTTTCAACCTATAAACATGCACATTCACAAAGATGAGAAAAAAATATATGTTTTGGGTGGATGGGGGTCTGCCTTGGTCAAACCTCGTTTTGGTAATTAAACCTTGAATTGAAATACTAACACATGAAAGGAATGATGAATGAACAATACTATGTTTTTGATTAGTTAAGCAGGGAAAGGGCCTTGATCCCGTGGTTACAAAGTCAGAACAACAAACAGAGAAACAGACTGGGAAGAATAACACCGACCCCCACTAGAAAACAACATCAAAATGACACGCGGGCCAAGTAACCAAAAATGCAACCACATAACCATCATCAGCATAATAAAAAACAAAATCCCTAGATTAATCCTCAAAATAGTGTGCAAACCATTTATAAGGTTAACCAAAGTCCAATAGGTACGAAGCCATAACATAGCTATCATGAACAATACTATGTTGCAACTTACCAAACCCTTGAATAAACCTTTGGAGGACTGAAATGTTGATCTTGATCTTGCATGAAATGGCTTCAATGGATGTGGATCTTGATACTTGAATCTTTGACTTGGATTTTTGAAACCTATATCACAATGTTGGCTCCAAAAATATGCATGATTGCAAAAGACTTTGACATGATGCTTGACATCTTGATTGTTGCAATAAATCACTGATAAATCTGCTCTTGAATGCCCTTGATCATAATCTTTGCTTTTGTAAAATTTGGATAATCTTGTTTCTGATGAAAAACTTCTAGGCTTAATATGATAAAAAAACCTTGTATTTATAGGTATCTATCCTTAACTTCCCGAAAATTAAACATAACAAGCCAACATTGAAATTTGAATTCAGGGACATCAAAATACTGCCAAAAACATATTTTAAATTTGGTTTCAAAGGCCTAGGGAGGACCCATTCGCCCATGGGTCCCAAGTCCCTATTCTTGGAACACACATTGCTCAAGGTAATTAATTATGTGTTGGCATTACTTGTTGTTGGGTTTCCCCTTCGAAAAATGATTTATTAGGCTTGTAGATGTAAAATAGAGCTTATTAAGGCATAATTAAGTCCAATTTAATTGAGGAGACCCAAACAAAGTGTGAAAATGTAAAGGAGTACATTTTCTTACACTACATTTAGCCCCCACTTTAGTGAGAGGATGACCTTGCATCAAACTCACACTAAAGTAGACGATCAAGAGGGGTCTAATTGTACAACTATTGGAAAGATAACATGACAAAGGTCAAAGAGGGTGATCAAGCCCCCAAGATCTAAGATCTCATGTGGTGAACCAACAAAGGCACAAGGAGACACATGCCTATGTTAAATATGCAACAACAATGACAAGATACTCAATCGTACAATGTCAAAGACTAAAAGAAAGAAAGAAAAAAAAGGGGTGGATCAAGCCTCAATTGTTTGTCCATCTGGGTATGGATCAAGCCTTAGCTATTTGTCCAAAATTGTTTACAATTGGAAACCCATTGTCCACTATGCAAACAACATGCACACACAGGGTAGTGAATTCAGTTGTCCACTAGGTGAGCCCCGAGAAGTGGCTAACTAACCATACCAAATTTATACATCCTAATAACTTTGATAAGGTGCCACACAATATGAACTTCGAGTTTCATAAGGCTAGCAAGCTGTATTATGCTAGAAACTCGTGAAAAACATGTCTCCACTAGCAAGCAAGGTGTGCTATGCTTGGTGGCCATGAAAAAAAGGATTGTAACTTCAAGCTTCATTATGCTAGGCACTCATGAACAAAAAAAACTCCACTAGCAAGTAAGGTGTGTTATGCTTGGTGGCCATGAAAAAGGGTTGTAACTTCAAGCTTCACAAGGCTAGCAAGCTTCATTATGTTAGACACTCATGAACAAAAACATGGCTCCACTGGAAAGCAAGGTGTGTTATGCTTGGTGGCCATGAAAAAGGGTTGTAACTTCGAGCTTCACAAGGCTAGCAAGCTTCATTATGCTAGACACTCATAAACAAAATGCAAATTTAGGATAAGGCATGTTCAAAGGGGTTTTTCTTAATGCATGTAAGGTCCCACCTTAGGGAACATCGTGCTTGACATCACCACCCAAAGAGGACAAGTCGAAGGATAAAAGATTCACAACTTAGGGAATGCAAGTCGTAACATTACCACTAAGAGGAATGTCATATGCTAAGAAAGGTCGCACTCTTGAAAGACATCAATCCCAATGTCACCAAGAAGAAGACACATCACAAGAATCAAGAAGATTGCACTAAGAAACATGAATCATAGTCAAAAATGTCAAATTACTTTAAAGTAGAAAAATGATAAATGCTACACAATAAAGAAGACATGAGAGCTTATTTGGAAAGCCCTATGTTAAGTATATGTTTCCAAATGAAGCTGCGTCATGAAAAGGGATTGCCCCCAAATGAAATGCCAAACACATAAGGGATCCATGGATTTGGGGTTAGCGTATGTCTTTGCTACAATGCTATTATAGAGGCTAAAAATGTCATCACTCCCCCAAATACTTGTAGAACTAGAAGAATGACACATATAGAGTGAAAACAAAGAAAAGCTTTTGGGTCAACATGGAAGAGACCTAAATGTCTCAACGCCTTGCGTCATCCCCAAAAGGAAAACACAAGACAATATAAAAGATAAATGTTTACGACAAATAGAAGAATTTAGGTAGAAATAGAGGAATGAACATAAAGACATGTCAAACAAAACAATACAAGGGATCACATTACACACATGCAATTACACACAAAGAACATGAAAAGAAGACAAAAGACTAGTATAACACATGTGATTCAACCTATAACAAGTTGTCTACATCCCAATCTTGTTCATCATATGTGGAAGGCGGATAACTAGCCAAAGCGACAACGACAAGTGTTGTACTAGGGACATCGCTAGGTTCAACACATGGTGAGTCACTCTTTTTAGGAGGATCATCACAGTTCGTATTATCTAAGCTCATGGAAGAGGAAAACAATAAATTTGTCTCATTGTGCACTTCCTCATCAATCTTAGCAGTCTCATCATCATCATCATCCAAGTTAATCACAACAGAAGGTTTAATGATAATATCCATGGAAGGTACTTGTTCTTGTTGTGGTCGAGATATATGATTTTCTTGTTGTGGCGAAGGTGGAGGATCATCATGCATTCAACTCATAAATTCATGTCGGGTTCACCAAAATGAAACATAAGAAAATAGGGGGGCACCAAAATGACAAAGAAAAATAATGTGTGGGGTGGTGTGTGTGATATGGATGAACCTATTTTCTTTTATTTCATTAGGAAATGAGATCCACACGAAGAATTGACTTACAACCCTTAGGTGAGTCAACTCAATGAGGGAATCTATTGCTTTCCTTATGATTGAGGACATGGGGTATCAACCTGAACAACATTTTTGGGAGAAAAACTAAAATTAGTAAATCAACTCAATTATGCCCATTCAAACTTCAATCATCAATTTAGAGCATAATACAAACAAAAACATCAAACTTTTGATAGATCTAGAAATGGCAGAGTGATGTGTACCTTTCACCAAAATGCAGTTTCAAGAGGCTACCTAGGACCCATTCGCCCATAGGCGAATGGGTATCTATGCAGAGGTTTTACTCAACTTTCAGGATCCTCTGGTGTCAATATGTAACTTCTATTTGATTCAAGTTTCAATGTCGAACAGTTGGAAATGAGGTTTGTAAGTGAGATTCTGTAGAGTGACAACAATGTTGACAACTTTTTGCAACTTTGACAACTTTGTAACTTTGAGATCTTCAACCTATAAACTTGCATATTCACAAAGAGGAGAAAAATATTTGTTTTGGGTGGATGGGGGTTTTCCTTGGTCAAATCCCGTTTTGGTAATTAAACCTTGAATTGAAATAATGAAACATGAAAGGAATGATGAATGAACAATGCTATGTTGCAACTCACCAAACCCTTGAATAAACCTTTGGAGGACTGAAATGTTGATTTTGATCTTGCATGAAATGGCTTCAATGGATGCGGATCTTGATACTTGAATCTTGATTTGAATCTTTGATTTGGATTTTTGAAACCTACATCATAATGTTAGCTCCAAAAACATGCATGATTGCAAAAGACTTTGACATGATGCTTGAGATCTTGATTGTTGCAATAAATCACTGATAAATATTCTCTTGAATGCCCTTGATCATAATCTTTGCTCTTGTGAAATTTGGATAATATTGCTTCTCATGAAAAAATTCTAGGCTTGATTTGATAAAAAGAGCTTGTATTTATAAGTATCTATCATTACTTTCCCATAAATTAAACATCACAAGCCGACATTGAAATTTGAATTTGGGGACATTAAAATACCACCAAAAACATATTTTCAATTTGGTTTCAAAGGCCTAGGGAGACGTTTGAGATCTTATTGGTGGAATGGATGGGGCTGGTGGATGGACAGATGTGAAAATGTAAAGTACATTTTCCTACACACATATATGACAAATTGTGTAAGTAAAGGTCTTGAAAAGTAGAAAGCAAACTCTAGAGACCAAACGTACTGGTTGACACTAAAGCATGCTTTTGGAAAAATAACACCAAAATTATTAAGGATGGCAAAAAGATGATATCTACAAGGAAAATAATCTTATTATATAACAAGAGGATAATTCTCATCTCAATAGGATGACTAACATTTGACCAACTTGCATTAGATGTCAAGTATGCCAATTATTTTCGTGTTCACAAATTTTGTTATAAAATTGTCCCTAAGATAGTTATAATAATTAATAGAAGAGATGTCAATGCTTCCTCAAACAACAATGTTCAAGTGACGATAGAGTTCATCGAGAACTTTGTTAATCCTTTCAATACAATCCTAGACATTGTAGGATGTAGTTTCGCTAGCCATGTTTTGCTCCATGAATTGTCAAACACTATCTAGTTCCTATTGAATGATTTTTAGATGAATGATGATTTTCATAGTATTTGTTCTTCCTCAAAAAACTTTATCAATAACTCTTTTTAGGTGGATAACACACAAAGTTCCAACATTCTCCCACTTGTTATTCACTATAAGAGGCATATAATATCCCAAGAAATTAACCTCATGCAAGAGAGTGGGATAAACCCACCTCATCCCTACACCACAAAAACTTAGCAATACTCATTTTTTGTCAAATAATCAACATTATATACCTAAGAGTCATTTTTTTTCTTCCATTTGAACCTTCCTTGTTTCAACCACTCCTTAACAAAACTATATTGAACTACATGTTTAGTTTGAGCATGACAAAACAATATTTTTGTTGGCAAGAGATACTACACATGTTATTTGGTGTTGTCATTGATGGCAACCCTAGTTAGTGATTCAATCCACACGTCAACATTTGATCATACCGGAAGTCTGATTGAAGATTAGCGATTATCTGTCAAGCTAGAATAGAGCATCCGACAGAATTGTGTTCATCGATTCATATGCAAATTTTATGTTATCATGTTGAGTTGTGGATCTCAGGGAAGATCGTTCGATGTATGATCTATGTTATCTTTGAATCTTAGAGCCTTGTATCGATTTGTGTGCAATTTAGAAGATCCAGTTGATTGATTTTCAGTTTAACAATGCGAGAAGGCCGACTAAGTGAATGTAGCATGTTGCGGATATTCGAGGAGTAATTGTTTAAGTGTTTTTATGTTCGAGCATGTTAATTTTGGTCCTCACTATGTTGTGGCCGACTTTGGTTGGTGCGCATTGAAAATTATGTGGATTGAGCCGACAGTTTGTAAATACTTTATGTTTTATTGAAGCTGACATGTGGTTGATCAAATCTTTAGTTGCAAATATATATATATATATAAGCAATCATTTATATCATTTTGATAGATGTACAATGTGTGTTGATGTGTGTTGTGAAAATCAGAGAGATTGTAGAGTGATTATGCACTGTTTCACTTATGCATAAAAGAATTTGTGATGCGAATTAAAGCAGACAAAGTAGAAGAGCAAAATCAAAAAGAAGGTCAAGAAAGCGATTAATGTGCTTAACCGGAACTGTAATTAGGCATTAATAGATGCTATTCTCTCAGTTCAAATCTTCTGGATGTAATCCAAATCTTTTTGTAAGACAATGAGTCTTCTTTTGTATTTGAGCAGTGAGCTCTAGACAGTGTGCCTGAATGCATGTGCATTCCTTTTTGTAAACACTTATTTGAGTACTCAAATCATATTGTGGATTGACCTCCACCGTGGTTTTTCCCCTAATAGGGTTTCCACATAAAAAAATCGTTGTGTTATGGTGTTGTGGTTGCTTGTTTTATGTTCATGCATCTTTCTTTTGGTTGAATGTTATAAGTGCTTTAAAGATCAGATTAATAAATTTAAGAATTGCAGAACACTGATTCACCCCCCCTCTCAGTGTTCCTTGATTCCAAAAATTGGTATCAGAGCTTAGTTCCTTGGAAGAAGTTTAAAATCTTGGGGAAGATCCAGGAAAGTGATTCAATGGATTCAAGCAGTCCTCAACAACAACTTTTGGTGGCCCTAGATGATCTTGATCGGTCCAAATATGAAGTCTACGGAATTGGACTGACCTCGAATCTTGATAAATTCATTCAATCATTGAAAGATAAAATAAATGAGTCAGGAAAAGAGAAAGACTGCGTGATCAACTTAAATAGAGAAAGTAAGAGTATGGGTGAACACTGAGTCAAGCCTTGAAGGAAAGGCGGAGAATGTGAAAACACTAAGGGGTAATGATATAAAGCACGAGATGGAGTCCTATTGTGATGAGGATGAAAAAAGGAGTTAGAAAATAAGAAGAATGAAGGAAACTGCCAATCCTTGAAGAAAATCTACGAAGAATCTGTTGAATTCTTGATGGATTCAATCGATTTGGATCTTGAATTGGAACAATCTAGAAATAATGAAGAAGAGCTTGAAAACAAAATTGTTGATCTTAGAGATGAACTTGCTACTGCAAATGAATTCAAGGAGAAGTTCAGTATTAACTCAGCCAAGCTTGATGAACTAATTAAAATTCAGAGAACTGAAGGTGATAGGCAGGGTCTTGGATATGAGGAAGGAGAAGGTTCTAGATGCAGACGAAGGAGATTTGAGGCAAGGAAATCGGATGAACATTTGGAAGGTATCACGGTAAGACAACACGATGCTCAAAGATTCAATGGTTACTATTTGTTGCAATAAATTTGGTGTATAATACTCAATGTAGAAGTAGAATGGGTCAAGTGGTCCATCATTCTCGGTTGGTGTTTCCAGTTTGCAATAAGGAAGTATGGTCATAAGTCAATTGAATGCAAAAATATGTCAAGAAATTTTTCAATAGAAGTGTCGGGATGTTATACCTAGTAGATTTGGTCATATTACGAACCGATCTGGATCAAAGAAAATCAATGGAAAAGCGAATTACAGTTGAAAGTAGCAGGTATTGCTACAATTGCAACAAATCCGGTCACATTACTAGATTTTGTAGAAGCAGAAAGGGTCCGATAAATCAAAGGAAAAACATGCAGAAAGATGAAAAGGGAAAAGGAAAAGTTACTACAGATGACATCAGGAAGAAAATGAAGAAGATACAGGTGAAGAAGAGTCCTTCTGATGTAGGAAATGATTCCACACCAGAACCAGGTTCTGGTAATTCCTCTGAGAATTAGTTTAAGGCCTCTGGCCTAGAGGGAGTTCTCAAGAAAATCTTTTAAACCCCCTATTAGTAATTGGAACTGGAATGTGGAAAATTGCAATGATTGCATTAGTGATGTGTAGATGTTTTGGAATGTCTTGTGGAGAGAATTTATGCAAACTTGAAGGTTCGCAGAAGAATTTTCTTTCACAGTTTGTGAAAACAGGGTATCCAGAAGACCTAGGGAAAAAGCATTTATTGTGATGAAAAAGTTAGGTGTACGAATGATAAAAAGTCATTTCTATCCCTCATTTGTCACTTTGCATCTTGAGAAGACGGTTGGAGAGCTCTGCAGCAAAATTTGGCAAAGATACAAGTCTGAAGGCGATTTGGTGATCAAACCCTAATTTGGCGAAAGGTATTTATCTGAAAACTCGTGAACTTGAAAATTCTAGAAATGGCTGCTCCGTTGGTAGTTGATATTAAGGATAGGCCCCATTCGAAATTCAAATGGCACCCGCTCAAATCCATCGAAATAAAACCTTTAGGTGCATTTTCCTCCATTTCGTATGGCATTTTGCATATCGAAGATATTAGGGCATACATTCATTCAAATGTTGAAGAATCAGGAAGCTCCCTGTTGTTGAATTTGTACACCAATCACATTGTGGGAGAAGATCTCCATGTAAAACCTGAATTCAAATCTTTGGAGGAGAATAAATTCACTCAGATTGTGAAGTTTCCCATTGAAGAAAACAAATGGGTTCGGTATATATTGAGTCAAGTGCATGCCGAGTTTATGTGGTTAAGTCAACCTTTTAAGATCACAAAGGAAGCTATAAGGATTGTTATTAGTTTGAATTCATCCGGTGGGTTTCCAACATTGAAAGTTGTGAAGAATCAAACAGTCACAGATGCAACCAGTTCAGTGTTCAACAAGAGAGCTATGACAATTGATGATATTAATGAAGTGGATGTGAGATTTTCTTCTATGGTCATTGGGTACAAGATTTATCACTCCAACCGGGACAATTCTGTATCCGGTACAACAATCTATGCAACATATCAGATGGTCAAAGAACATGCAGATTATGACCTATGTGAGTTACTCCAGAGCTAGTTAATTGAGAATCTTGGCAAAATCAAGAAGGATAAGAAGAATTCTTTCAAGTATGGTAATATGTTGTTGTGTCTATTCTTTTACGTCATAAGATAGAGTTAAAGAGTTTGAAAAGTTCATTGTAAATTGATAAAGTAGTATTTAATTTCAAATTAGAACATCTTGTATGGAATTGGTGATATTAAAAGCAAGGAAAACTGCTATTTGGTATTTCAAGAATATTTTAAGAATGAAATGCAAGCTGAGGAAAATTCCTACTTCTATTATGGAGAAATAGAAGGACACAATTTGTATGGTTGATATTGATCAGTGTTTGATGGAAGTTGTTGATCCTAGAATAGTGTGGATAATGCCTATGGGTTATGAAGTTGAGGAACACATTTTGGAGCTATATGCTCAACACCTGTTGAGTAAACCTCGGGATCTGACAGAAGAAAGGTTTGGCACCTTTGATGAAAAGAATATGGAAGTTCATACAAAATTGAAGAAGCCAATGATAATCTGGAAAGTAAGAAAAGAAGTGGAAGCCTTTGCAGAAAGTATGGGTATATTAGTTGAAGTTGTAAGGGAAGCAAGAAGGAAAAGAGAACAAGCTAAAGCAAAAGAGCCAACTAGAGTTAAGTCTTCTAGTCTGGCAGCATCCTCTGCCAGATCTAGATCCACAAGGATTTCTGCTCTCTCATCCGGTCTTGCAAAGAAGCCAAGTCCTATGAAAGCTCAAGTCAAAACATCCGGTAGAGAAGGAAAGAGGAAGAAGGACAAGAGCACAAGAGTCTATGTTGCTGTTTATGAAGATGAAGAAACTGAATCTGATGAGGAGGTAAGAGAAATTAAGCATAAGGGCTCAAAGGCAACAAAAGTCACTAAGGACAAGCCCTCTGGTGAAGAGAAAGAAAAGAAAAAGATGAAAACTGATAAATCAGGTATGTCTGTAGAAGAAGTGGAAAAAGCCCTAATTAAGGATGGTAATCTTAGGCCACTTTGTGAATGGTATGGCACCTTTGATAGTGTCGCTCAAAGAATTCTTGAAGAAGCTAAAATAAAGTATTTGAATAATTTCAATATGACTCATTGAAATAATGTCTGACTTACCCAAAGGTTTGTATAAAGTCTTAGAGATGAGGAGAGTGAATGCAAGAACTGAAGAAGAACAAATGAGAGAACAAATACTTGTTGATCTGTGTCCAGTGATGTCTATAAAAGAGATGAAGGATATTCTCAACGAAGCTAAAAGGGATTTTAAGAGCAAAACAAGGGTGAACAAGTTGATGATTGGACAAACTAAAGAAGTTGCAAAGGACACTGAGAAAATTCTTAAGGAAATTCTATTAAAGAATAGATACAATGTTATTTCTGAAGAAGTGCATGTTGAAAATGCTCCATCTGGTTCAATAATAGAAGAAGGAAAAGAAGATACATTTGAGGATACTTTGAATCCTCTAGATATACATGACACTGAAATTCCTATGGAGACTGAATCTCCTAAAGAGTTGTTAGGTGAAGTAGAGATTCCTGAAGCCAAGGAAGAATCAGTGATTGAAGAGAAGAAGGCTAAAGCAAAGGAGGTTCATGTGGAAGCAAGAGACACCGCAAAGGAAGTGAAGGAGTTTTTGGAAGAGCAACAAGAAGAATTTGATCCTGAATTGATTAAAGATCCTATCAACTTGGCTACTTTACCACCCATTAAGAAACTGAAAGTTGCATCATTTGCTCAGGCCAAGGCAAGGGAGGAGATACTGAAATCTCATATTGAAGATAGTCTGCTATTAAATCTTGCATCTAGTATTTTGGAGAAGATCACGCCTTCATATGTCAAGGATTCATCTGATTCTCCATCTGGTCAGCTGAAGAAACTTGTTAATTTTGTAAGTACTCACTTTGAGTCACTTGAAAAGTCAGCTATGGATAAGTTTCAGAAGGAATTTGATGCTAATAGGTTCAGTAGGTTGAAAGTGATGATTGCTAATGACAAATCTTTGTTAGCTACCTGTGTAAAGAATATTCAAAGTGCTTTGTCTGAAGGTAGAAACATTTATAAGTCATGTTTATCTTTGTCTAACTTCACTGAGGACACTGAAAATAAAATGAAAGAGTATGAGAAACAGTTAGCAGATATCTCTCAAGCATTTGATCCTCTAACTATTTCTGTTGGAAAGCAAGAAGGTCAAGTTATATCCCTGCTTGACAATATTAAAAGTTTGAAGCATGAAGAAGGAAAAATTGTTGAAAGAGTTTGTGAGCTTAGAGGATTGATTGGTCCTAAGATGGAGACAATGCTTAGTGCATTGAAGGAAACACAAGATGCTATGGCGGTCAGTGATCCAGCGAACCTTGATTCAACAAAGTTGCAATCTTATCTGTTCTATGGTCACATGACTATTTTGGAGAGTATCAAAAAGAGTTGGGACACTAGTTTGAGCCTGTTGAAGAAAAATTTTGTAGACATATTCAAGTTTATGTAAGTTGTTTGTTCATAGCAATTTTGTTTGATTTTTGGTATGCATATTCCCGCCTTTGCCATTGATGTCAAAGGGGGAGAGTGTGACAGTGAAAATGCTTTAATCATCTCAGGGGGAGTTGTGTTTTTGAAGCTTTGAAGGTTTGTAGTGTAATTCATGTTGGTATTGATCCGACACTTAGTCATTTTTCACTAAGTGTTGCCATCAATGCCAAAGGGGGAGATTGTTGGCAAGAGACACTGCACATGTCATCTGGTGTTGTCATTGATGGAAACCCTAGTCAGTGATTCGATCTGCACGTCAACATTTGATCATACTGGAAGTCTGATTGAAGATCAGTGATTATCTGTCAAGCTAGAACAGAGCATCTGACATAATTGTGTTCATTGATTCATATGCAAATTTTTTGTTATCATTTTGAGTTGTGGATCTTAGGGAAGGTCGTTCGATGTATGATCTATGCTATCTTTGAATCTTAGAGCCTCGTATTGATTTGTGTACACGTTAGAAGATCTGGTTGATTGATTTTCAGTTTAACAATGTGAGAAGGCCGACTAAGTGAATGTATCATGTTGCAGATATTCGAGGAGTAATTGTTTAAGTGTTTTTGTGTTCGAGCATGTTAATTTGGGTCCTCACTATGTTGTGGCCAACTTTGGTTGGTGCACATTGAAAATTATTTGTGGATTGAGCTGAAAATTTGTAAATACTTTATGTTTTATTGAAGCCGACATGTGGCTGATCAAATCTTTAGTTGCGAATATATATAAGCAATCATTTATATCATTTTGATAGATGTACAAAGTGTGTTGCGAAAGTCAGAGAGATTGTAGAGCAATTGTGCACTGTTTCACTTGTGCATAAAAGGATTTGTGATGCAAATTAAAGCAGATAGAGCAGAATCAGACAAAAGGTCAAGAAAGCGATTAATGTGCTTAACCAGAACTATAATCAAGAATTAGTAGATGCTATTCTCTCAGTTCAAATCTTCTAGATGTAATCCAAATCTTTTTGTAAGACAATGAGTCTTCGTTTGTATTTGAGTAGTGAGCTCGAGGCAGTGTGCCTGAATGCATGTGCATTCCTTTTTGTAAACACTTATTTGAGTACTCAGATCATATTGTGGATTGACCTCCACCGTGGTTTTTCCCCTAACAGGGTTTCCACATAAAAAAATCCTTGTGTTATGGTGTTGTGGTTGCTTTTTTTATGTTCATGCATCTTTCTTTTGGTTGAATGTTATAAGTTCTTTAAAGATCAGATTAATAAAGTTAAAAATTGTAGAACACTGATTCAGCCCCCCTCTCAGTGTTCCTTGATTCCAACAATTTTTTGTTAGATAACTTGCACTCCGTGAAAAAAATTTCAATATTGTATTATTCTTAAAACCTATATTGTTACCTAGCCTTTGTGACCAGTTCTTTGCAAACATGTGTTGCCACCATATACCTTGATTTAGTTATGGAAAACACAACGATCTCCTATCGCTTGTTCATCCAGCCTATTGCTATTCCAAATAGTAAAGACATATCCATTAGTTGATCTTATGTTGTCCAGATCTCCAACTTAATCAAAATCTACAAACCCTTGCATGTGTAACATATTGCAAACATCATTAGTACCATGATAACACAAATAGTAGTGAAAAGAACTAGATCTCTCATTTCAAATCTACCAGTCAAGTAAGGAGGAATTTGGATTAAAATAAGAGGTTTCCCTTCATTGTTGTGCACACTGTAAAACCCTCACAGAGAAATGTTGGTGTGAATGAGGTTATTTCCTAACTAGTCATTAGTGGGAACATATTCACATGATAAGTTTAGTTAGGAGTTAAGTTAGTCCTAGGTGTCACTTCTAGAAGTTATTTATAATGGGACTATGTCTTATTATTTAGTTTTAGTCATTTAGGCATTTAATAGTTATCTCATGCATTTAATTTTTGCATTGAGCATTTAATGCTTGTATCAAGGGTAGTTATCATACCTTATCTCACTTTGCCTATTTATTCAAGGTGCTTGTACATTATATTATCATCAATATATCAAATCATTTATCTCATTGATCAATATCAATTCTCAATGTTCATGCAAGCTCATTGATCAATATCAAATATCAATGTTCAATGTTCATGGATGGTATTGGCTCTAGGAAAATTCACCGCCAACTATTCACCACCAATAAATCATCACCAACAATTCATCGGCATGAAAAATTCATCTTTAGGAAAATTCGCCACTAGCAATTCATCGCCATGGATAATTAATCGCATATACAATTACGAAATATCATGGTGATGAATTATCCACAACAATGAATTTCTCGCAGTGAATTTTCCTAGAGATGAATTTGTTATGTCGATGAATTTTTGGTGATGAATTGTTGGAGGTGAATTGTTGGCGGTGAATTTTCTTGAAGCCCTTTCTTGGTTGACTCATTGAAGATTGTAGCTTCATTTGGATTCATTAACATTTCCAACAAGAATTTTAGGATGCCACACCAAAAACAAATGTTTGATATTTTAATGAAAATAAAATGAGCAGCATGATTGGGAACATAAAATGAAAAAATAAAAGGTTTGTAACAAAGATTAAATCTTTGAACATGGAAAAAACCTCTTATGTAACACTGGCCTAGTTTCCCTACTTCATCTATTCTTCATTCTTTCTTCTCTTCAACCTACAAGAAGTGAAAATGAAAGAAAGAGGAGAGAAAACATTTTAATAAACTTTCCTTATGGATTAGGGTTTTCATTTGTAA
This sequence comes from Sequoia sempervirens, assembly GCA_007258455.2. Classification (NCBI taxonomy): domain Eukaryota; kingdom Viridiplantae; phylum Streptophyta; class Pinopsida; order Cupressales; family Cupressaceae; genus Sequoia; species Sequoia sempervirens. The sequence goes on from VDFB02138493.1 coordinate 25,685, forward strand.
CCCTAAGATCAAGAGGTGGAGAATCATCTCATCCAATGGATAAGATTTAATGCTCATCATATTATTATTTTTTTCTAAACTTAACACTTTGTTTAATTTAATTTAACTCTAGTTAATGTGGGTTAAGTCCATGGCGAGGTTCCATGAGACTAGGACCCCTCTTTTAAGTGGCAACTTAAGGTCACTTTTTGACATTTTAATAAATAAAATTTTATTGGTTTTTGGAAAATAAAATTTAATAATTCATCAAGTTCTAATTTAGTTCTCAATTAAATAAGAAAGGACTATGTCTTAAAATTATTTTGAAATGACTTAAAATAATGACCTGATGGAGTATTGCATTTTAGAAATTTTAAATGATTGGGATAGGGCTTATTTATTATTCTCATTTGGAAAGAGTCAATGATTTAATGTGTTATTGATAAATCATATGTGGAAAGTAATTGGCTTAAATAAAAATAGGAATTAGTTTACATATCGAATAGAATATTAATACTAAGTGTAAATTGTTAAATTAAAATTAAATCTATCTGATCTAGTGTAAACTTAGGTAAAATTCGTTAATTGAATTATTTAAGTTTTGTTTATAAGACATTTTAGAATGGTGTATTTGGATTAACTAATTATTCTCGGCCATATTCCCACCAAATCCAAATGTGTTGATGGTGGATTTGAATGTTTACCTATTGGCTATTAAAATCATATAATTAATTAAAACTATTTGTAATAGTTATTTCATATGAATATTGTTTTTAAGGAAAATGAGGATTATTTGATATTTAATTCAACTATTGAATAGAATAGTTAATTAATTTAGTGAAATGATTATAAGAAAAAGGATGAGTACATGGTTATTTTAATTACCTTAATTAATTTGCGAAGAGCCTCTTAAAGTTGGTGGTGCGAGGAGCACCTAAGGAACAACAGCAGTTCCATTAGGTAAATAAGAAACCTAGAGGAATAATTTTGTTTTGTTTTCATAAGGTCATGTTGACCATTGTGTAGATAGCTTAGAGGTGTTTTTGATCTCTAGGAATGAAGTGGTGAAAAGATGAATGAGTTTTGAAGCTCTTTCTTGTTGGGTTGCTAACCTTGACAAAGGTTTGAAAACACAGTGTTTTGGTAGTATTTACTGATTAGGTCATGAAAAAGCCGACCAAAGTTGATAACTAATTGAAAAACCTTATTTAAGGTGAGCCTCGACCTGTAAACAAGGTTAGAGGGATTGGAATTGGGCAAACATTTTGAGAGTTGAATAAAAACAGTGTTCTTGAAGGATATTTTTGATTTTTGTTGCATAACAGAGCTTTAAATGGATTAATATGATTACTATTCTGTAGGTTGAGTGTAGTGTGGATAGTATACTAGCTTTTTGTGTCTTTTAATTTCATTTGTAATTCATTTTCATCATTTGTTTGTAGATAGTTTGTTTTCTTTCATTTTCTGGCCTGAACCAAACTGTTTTTAGGAAATGGAGTGCTAGAGCACTTTCCCACTGTACAAATTGTACGGCCCTTTGGGAACAATGCCTAGACTCCATGATTTTACATATATTTAGTTGTAGGATTTGTATGTGTGCAGGAGTTGCTAGCAATGTCTTGCCCTAGGCGAGCCAGGCAGAGTCCGACTAGGGAAGACAAGGAGTGAAAGACTCATATTTTGTAGGGGTGTTAAGGTTTTGCAAAATTTCCTTTTGGATAATTTAAATGAGGGTCTTGGCAAGGTCTAGTGGTCGGAAGGAGGCTCCATCAACCCATTTGGTGTGATAAAATTCAGACAGTCTGGAAGCAGCCAGTGAAAGGCTTATAAACCCTAGTTTTAGGCTATTTTCAAGAATTGGCTTTGTACGGCTGGTAAAGGCCCAAAACCACAAAAATATTGGAGAGTTAGGAAAATGAACCAGGGATCTCAGAGAAAGAATGGGGTGTTCTTTTAATATTTTAGAGAAAATACCAGATTACTCAGAGTTGGAGGCCTAATAGGGGCTCTTGGCTAGTAGCCCTCTTTAACCCAAATGAGGGTTTGATGAAAGCGATGGAATGGTGTAGTTTGGTGGAACCTCTAGAAGCCCTAGGAGGTTGGTTTGAAGCTATTGTAGACATATCTATACCCCTGCAAGTTCTAAATTGTGTATTGAGGTGTGGTTAGTCTTTAGGGAAGATTAAAGGCTAAGGAAGAGTTAGTGTTATTACACCAAGAATTGTCTTGGTTGGATGAAGGTGATAGAAGTGGGGTTGGCCAAGAGAACCAAGGGTACCTAAATGTGCAAAAGGACCTATAGGTTAAAGTGGTGGAGTAAGGCACCAAGAAGGTCTTGCAAGCAAGACCTAGAGCAGGAATCTGAGATTGATTCATCCAACCCCTCTCCCTATTAGATTGGTATCAGAGCAAGTAAAAGATTTGGGAAAGAGTAATATATGTCAGACGTTGAGTCAAGTGATACTACCATCATGGTGACAAATGCACAAT
>VDFB02138494.1:0-14711 GCA_007258455.2 Sequoia sempervirens
TGTGAGCCTTGTATCACAAATGACGTTCAGTGAGGCTTCTGAAAAGTCTGAACTGTCAATCAATTTCATGATGGCTTCTTTGAAGATTTGAGATATTTCTGTGGCCGGCAGGAAGATACGATTCTCCTCAAGAAGTTGACCGAGCAACTCTTTGATACCTTTCTCAAGAATAACACGATGTCCTTCGACATCTTCCTGCACTTGGTGGAGATCCTCCGTAAGGGATTGAACTACTTGAATTCGATGTTTCAAGGATTCTCTTACCTCAACGAACTTTTCTTTGTCAGGAATCACCCCAACTTCCACCAATTTACTGAGCTTTACTTGCTTCATCTCCGACCACGTCAGCAGGCATTTTTCCATATTTCTGCGCTCTTGGGAAAGTACACTTTTTTCTTTATCAAGCTCTGTGGTGAGCTTGGCTAACAAGGTAGTTTTCTCGTCCGGAACAATTATGATCTGAGATCCGTGTTCTATGATCTTCCCAACAAAATTATACAACACTTTGCCTTTGGAGGCGAACTTCTCAGCTTTCTTGACAGCTGGGTCTTCAATACTTACCACTGTCAGCGGTTGTGCATTAGTTGGAGATCCTGCAAGTCTCTTTACAACAGTGGCATAATGCTCTGCCCTCTGTTTGTACATATTGCGAGCTTGCTCCTCTTTATCCAGTCTTCTAGCCAAGATATCCAATGTCACTTGTGCATCGGCCTTTGCACTTTCATTGGTAACCTTGCCAAGTTGGACTTTTGTTACCGTGTAGTCTTCCATATTGACATCACCTTCTTCATGCGGTGGTATGCCAATCTCTGCATACTTGTGGTCAGACTTATCAACGTTCAGCCTTGAGTATACTTTTGCCTTTTTCTTCCCTTTAGCCTTTGGAAGGACTATCTCTTCGAGGTCGAGCTCCTCCGGAGAGATCATTTGCTTCTTCCGCTTCGACACTTGAGATATTAGCCAAGGGGGAAGAAAGGAGGTGTGAACTTCTGGATTCATTGTCAATTCAGTCGTCATCGTTACTTCTGAAGTTATTGTCACGTCTGAAGTTACCATGGGTATCGTGACAATAGGAGAAGTGTCTGTCATCATTGCTCCTATAGTTTGCACATTGGGCTGATCACACTTTGATTCATTCATGAAACGATTGAATTCATTTTCAGAAGTGATATCATATGTTGGTGAAGAAAGGCTAGGAATGGACGATGGAGGACTTGACGATTATATCAGCAGTATGAATGTTTGTCCTTTGAGGGAGTATCAAGCGGGGTTGATGCTGCAGGGATAGTGGATATCTCAACTGCAGGAATGCATGTGGTAGGAATAGGTGACGAGGGAATAGGAGGTGGAGGAGTTCTTGAACTTGGAGGGGTATGAGGAACATTGGAAATCACAGGCGATGGCGTTCTAGGAATTTCTTCAACTACATTCTCAGGAGGAGAAGTAGTTCTTTCTTGATCATGCCTGGGTTCCTGTTGATCACCCTCTTGTCTCTCCGATTCTGGTTCACCTTCAGAATCACCTTCAGATTCTTCTTTAGAATCTTCTTTAGACTCTTGCCCACTTTCAGAAACCTCTTCTGCATCGAAGTCTGCTTCTGCTGAGTCTTCATCTTTAGCGGATTGATCACTTGAAGTTCCTTCTTCATCGGAATCTATCTCCTCTGGAATAGACTTTTTACCTTTAGAGCGAGATGGATCAGATTTCATGGTTTCTGTTTCTGGGATGGACTGGGTATCTTTCTTGCCAATAGTAAACTTGATCACGCAGGACCTCTTGGTGAAGGGAGGAGCGATCGGTGATTATTTTTGTTGGGTTCTTCTTGTTGGCGAGCTTAGCGGATTCTTCTCCTTCTGAGTCTGTTCTAAAACTTTTCATTTCATAACCATGCTTATGTAACCATTCTGCAGTGTTGGCTAGGATTGGCTTCAATCTCTCTCTCATGTTGGTAATTTCTTTCCTAGACCATTGAATTGTAGGCAACGACCTTTTAGCAATTCCTTGCTCATCATAGATAGCATTCATGATATCACCAGGATCGCAAAATCCTCTGGTAGGTCAGCAATATCAAGGTCTCTGATTTGCTGAACAATCAACCTGCAATAATCCATTTTGCGAATGGCTTCTTCATCTCTGCAATCAGCCCAAATGTCTTCAAAACGGTACTTGTGATGATGACCCTTTTGTAATCTTTTTCTGACATCTCGGTAATCAAAATCAAACCTATACCTGTAGGTCTTGATTGTCATGATCTGCATTTCAGCATAAACAGACTTAGCCTTTTGTACAGTTGGGATAGTGTATCTGCCAATGGTCAGTGGGAACTTGAATCCACGCTTGTGGTTACTTCTTCGTTCTTTTTGCACTGAAATCAACTGTCTGCATGTCTCCATGAGAACCCACTTATCCGAAGGATAACGTGGCAGCATGTAAGGACAGCCAGTGTAGCACCCTACTCTTAAGTAAGTAAACGTTGGGAATTGAAGAAATAGGCATCCAACTTTACTTACCACCTTATAAGCCTCATCAGATACCCTCCTTCTTTCAAGAGCCGGATCAAAATTGAAAAGCAAAGGCGTGAAGAAAGCATCTGAGACCTGCCTGAAGTGATGAAAGCTTTCCTTCAGTTCCAGTTGATAGAAAAATCTGTACACAGGTACCATCATCCGATTCCCTTTTGTAGATAGACATGGGAATTGCCTCATTACAGCCGCCATGTACACCAGGTAAGAAGTCATATAGAATTTCAATGTGGAAGGAGCATTGATCAGCTGCTCATGTATTTCATCACTGATCTGTTTGCCCCAGTCAATGTGCACCTTTTGTCTTCTTATAATCCTGATGTATTCATACATCCAATCGTGAAAAGTGGACGATTCTGGCAAGCCTTTTACTCTGCTTAAAATGTGATCATATCTTTGACGTCATCCTTGAAATCGCTTCGTAGGAGTCCCTTTGGCCATCTAGAAACAGATTGTCTAGGCTTCTTCAACCATTGGGCATTTATCAGGTTTTTAGCCTTGTTGGGATCAGCGTCAAAGACCTCTTGTGCTTTTTGCATAGAAATATCAATGTATTTTTCCATTTGAGGAACCTTAAACACAATGTCGAAATCAGGGTCTAGTCTTAGAATCTCGTGCCCAGAAGAATCGATCACACTTCTACTTTCTCTGATGTAGTGAGATGCCACCTGAAGAACAAACTCCGTATTATGTGCAGCTGTAGGGAACATAGCTATCAAATGCAGGTTACTGTGTACAATTGCTCTCATTGGATTAGGAAGAGGTTTCATCTCTGTTTGCTTCGCAAAATCAACCAAGTCTTGATGGCCAACCTCTGTGTCTTTTATCTCTTCCACCTTGGAGACCACTACGGTCGGCGGATAGACACCTTGATATTTATACTTCATTTTGCCTTTTGCTTTTGGAGAAGACGGTGGTTTACCGACAATCATCAGGAACAACTGAAACTTTGATCACTCAAACTTTGAAGATCTTTGATAAGAGACTGCAAGGTGTCGAGCCAGAACAAACATTAGTTGTTAGGTAGCATGGGGATGCGCGAAACGAGCAACGATGATGGGAAAGCGTGGAGCGGATGACAAGGCACGCAAAACGATGCACAAAATGGAAGGAAAGAAGTTCAAGAGTAAATTAGGCAAGTTTGAAGTTTATCTAGAAAAAATTGTGAAAAGTGTAAGGGCGCACTTTTTCAGCGCCCTTACATTTTTTGGAAATTCAGACTTTGATGCAGGGGCGCTGAAAAATAGCGCTCCTGCATTTCTCAGTGTTAGAAAAATATTTCAAAATGCTAGGGTGCACTTTTTCAGCGCCTCTGCATTTGAAACGTGATTTTGGAAACTGATGTAATGATGCTTGAAAACGGCGCTTGGGGTTTTCTTTGTAACATGAAACGCTTGAAGTCAAAAATTGTTTGTCTGTATGGAGTTGCAATTAAAATTCGTTTCGTTGCCATTGTAAATGTGGATAAGAGCCAAGGAATTCTACTCACAAAATATGAGTTTCTTGAATGTTCGCACCAAAACATGATTGAGAGGGCGACAAGGAAAGATGCTAACACAAAAACATTGGAGTTAAATGCATAGAAAGAAGAACGCGCAAGGAAGAGGAGATGCCACTTGAAACGTTATGAAGAAGAAGCATGGAAAGGGCACGCAAAACAAAAACGCGAATGGAGAGAAAGAATACGCATGTGGGGATGGCGAAAAACGTGAGAGGAGACAGAGATTACTACACAAAAATGCCATGAAAAGGAAGCATGGGAAGAACACGCGCGACCAAGAAACGCGTGGGATAAAGAAAAAACGGTAAACAAAAACGCATATGCAAACCTCAAAGTCGTGCACAAAATAACGAAGAAGAATGAAAAGAAAGTAAGGAGAAAGACTTACCAAGAGAAAATGCGAAAAATGCTGAAGAGGAACTTCGAATTTTTCAAAAACGTGATTGCAGTTTGAGGAGAACTCGCCCAGCATGAAGAAATGAAGAATAAAGATCATAAACAATGAAAAAGAAAACTAAAACACTTTTAAGTAAAAGGGAAAATCGAAAATCTAACTCAAGTCGAGTAATAAATTTAGGCACGAAAAGTGGCACGATGAACGAAAAATGTGAAAAACATGAAGAAACGCGCCAGGGCCAGAAAAAGACTAAGTGTGAAAAAAAAATTGTAATAGCCCACTTTTTTAGCGCTATTACATTTTCAAAGACTTCACTTTCATGCAGGGGCCCTAAAAATTAGCGCCCCTACACTTTTCATACTTAGCCAAATTTGGCTTGTGATGAGGAACGCACTTTTTCAGTGCTACTACATTTTTCACAATTCGCTAAGTACGAACAGTGAGACTTCGCGAAAGGGCTCGTTTCGAAGGTCTTCGCGAGGCAGACATAGGGGGATGCTCGAATTGACTATTCGAGGCTTTGGAACGCATTTCGAGGTGGCTTGAAAATCGCTTCGTTATGCGTACTTGAACTTCACGAATCCTAGGAAACAAACAAGTTTCGTAGGGGGGTTATCCGTGGAACGAGCGCTGCTAGATTCCGTGATAACATGGAGCGTGGAAGTCAATTGGTGTAATGTCCCCATTTTCGTGAGCATCAGAGTTTGTAAGGGTAGCCTATCATTTTGACCCTCGTAGGCTGACAGTTGTGATTAGAGGGTCTTCCATTGTAGTTATCCAGTGTTTAGGGACATTACTCGACAGTTTGATTCAGGTTTGGGCCTTTGCAGATGCTTACAGAGTGTTATTCAGGCACTTACTATTTATAGTAAGTCAGGCCATCAGGGGTTACTACTTCTGGCAGGGCACCTGGCTCAGTTGGCTATTTCAGTTTCGACCTAGTTTGGCAGTTTGTTGAGCAAACGGAGAATATTGAAGCATTTAATGATTATTATTATTATGACTTTATATTATAAAGTCAATTAAGGGAAATATTAATTAATTAAATGGCTTATTATAAAGTATTTTATAACTTTATAATAAAGGAGCGATATTATTATTAAATGAGTATTTATTACTCATTTATAAAGGGACATGTTGTGACCTTTTCACACATCGCCCCATTCAAAATGGGGACCCCTAATTTTTGCTTCATTCTGGTCTTTTGGGCTTTGTTTTGTTTCTTTCTCTCTTTGTCTGTCTCTTCTCTACTGTCTGCCTTTTTGGGGGACATGCCCGCCATCGAGTTTAAATGCGAGATTTGACCAAGTCTGAAATTAGGGTTTCCATCTTTCTGTTCAATCCGAGGTCAAGCAAAGTGAATATATTGAAAATTGAAGCTAACATTGTTGTCAGTGTGCTCCCAGCAAGCTTCCACTAAAATTTCGTCAGATTCCGAGTATTTACTATTTTTAGTAAGTGTGCAATTACAGGTTTTCCGTCAACATTTCTTGGAATTCCGACAATCATGTTGCATTCAAAACACACCAAGCTGCTCACGTGCAAAATTTGAGCTGAAACAAACAACTTACTATTTTTAGCAGTTCAGCTTCTGGGGCAAATTTCAAGGCCTATATGCAGAATTTTCAAATGCATGTCTGAGGATTCCTCCTGGGTTTTCTGAGACCTTCGCGACAGTATAACATGCAAGATGAGATAACAACTTTTAGAATTCAGTCTTCCGAGGCTATTTTTAGGGTTTGCATGTCGAGGTTTTCGTTGCATGTCTGCATATTCCTTATGGGTTTTTTGAGACCTTCGCAGCGGTGTAACATGCAAACCAAGATCAAAACTTTTTTAGAAGTAGCCTTCGGAGGCTATTTTTAGGGTTTGCATGTTAGAGTCTTCAACGCATGTCGAGTGATTCTTTCTGGGTTTTCTGAAACCTACGCAATGATGTGACATGCAAAGCGAGATAATCACTCCTTCAACAACTTACTATTTTTAGCAGATGCACTCAGGCAGCCACTTCCCAGCACATCAGAATCACAGGGTGATCACAATGCAACAAAAACGATGTCAAACGGAGTTGCAAAGGATGGGAAATCAGACACTTGCTATTTTTAGCAGGTTGGCACAAAAATTAGGGTTTCCTAGATTCAAGGGCAAAACACGACAATCACGCAGAGGCAGCACCCAGCTCCGATCACCACACTTCGAGCATTCAACAGGTGAAATTTGAAGACATTCTGAGCAATGGCTATTTTTAGTAAGTTACTAAAAATAGCAGTTTCAAGGCAAATATCAGGCGCTAGCAGTTCAATCACATCCCAAGGATCAAAATGGGGCAAAATCAGGCCTTTCAAAGTCAGAAGTAGCTTAATATGCAAAACTTGAACTTTCTAAAAATAGAAAGTCAGCAGTAGGCGCCAGTGTCAACGGGCAAGTCACCTAACGAGGAACACAACATTCGAATTTCAAGGCAAACGGAGATGTGGAGGTACTAGAAGCAGGAATTTACTATAAATAGCAAACTACCTTCGAAATGTGCTATTTTTAGCAGGCCAGCTCAGGATGGCAGTGTCAACAGGTTGATGAAGTCGTGAAGATCTAGCGTTCAAAATTTCAAATCATTCTGAGCTTCGGAGATGCAAGAATTGAAGGACTTACTATAAATAGCAGGTGTGTAGGAACTGGCGAAGACAAAAAAAAAATGGCTAAGTGTTGATGTAATCCACCTCCACCTTGAAAATGCGTCCACTTCAAGCTAATAGCATCAGAAATTATTCTAAGTGTTGGATATCCTCCTGCCTTGCTAAAATGCGCCCATTTTAGCCTTGGAGGTTTAAAAATATTCTAAGTCAGGACTTTATCCTTCACCCATGTTGAAATGCGCCCTCACTCTAGGAAGAAGTTAAAAAAAAAAAAATTTCTAAGTCACAAGAACTCATTCTCCTCTCCTCTCATATACACCCACCTTGAAAGATTGATGAGAAATTTTTTTTCTAAGGCACAAGTTTCCTACACCACCCTCCATTTGCGCCCATCCTCCATCAAGTAGGAAATGCGCCCAAGAAAGTCAAGGAAGTCAAAGAATCTCGTCCACCTCATATGCCAAAATGCGCCCAAGCTCAACGAGAAAGAAGTCAACAAAGTCAACAAAGTTTATCCGTCATACATGCTAATATGCGCCCACCTCCAAGCAAGACATGCAAAATATTTTCTAAGTACAAGATTTTATCCTCCATCAAGTGCCAAATGCTTCCATGTTTGAAAGGTCAACAAGTCAAAGGAGGGAAGGCGTTTGAAATGATATTCTCCTCTACATGCTAGATGCGCCCAAGCAAGGCCATGTGAAGACAAAACAAAGAAGTTCAAGAGTCATGTTGAAAGTTTTCATTCTCTTGAACATGAGAAATGCGCCCAAGGTGTTGAGTGGAAAATAGTATGCTAGGCGTGGTTAATTTTCCCCTTCAAGTGTCATATGCGCCCAAGTGTCCAAGGTGTTGAGAGGAAAGATTTAAATGTGCTAGGCGTGGTGAAGTTTAATATTCACCTTCAAGTTGGATATGCGCCTAAGGTGGTGAGGTAAATACAAGGTGATGAATATAATATTGTAAAGCGTTGAAGGTGATGGAAAATAAAATATGTTAAGTGTGATGTGCTTGCAGGAAGATTTTCTAAGTGAAGTTGATGATTTTTTTTTCTCGCCAAGGCAAAATGGATAAAGTTGAATAGAAATTTTTCTAAGGCAAAATTTTCAAAACTGCAAAGTGATTCAAATTTTTTTTTCTAAGGCAAAGTATTTTCTTCCTTAGAAAATACGTCTAGACCTTAAAGGTGGTGAAATTCTTCTTGAAGCACGAATAATTTTTCCAGTGATAGAGTCAGAAGATATTGGCATTGCAAGACAAATTAAAATTTCTCAATTCGGAGCAACAAGATGTTCACAGAGATGAGGAAACGGGTTAAATTTCACAAGGAGATATTTTTCCTAAGGTTCAAAATTTTAAATTTTTTTAAATGAACCCGTTCGTTGTGTACCCATGGATTCGACAAATTCTGGAGAAAATTTTCTTCTGGGTATTGAAGATTTTCGATGAGAAATGGATTTCTACATCTTCTGCACTTCGCCAACGCCTTTCAGATGAAGAATTTAATCGGTGCTCGAATTGTGAATTTTCTTAAGGGAAAATTTAAAATTTTCTAAGGCAAGTTTGAATAAAATGGTTTTTGAAAGAAAAATGCTTCGAACGATGAATTCGAAGGGAATTGCCTAGATGATTTTGATCGAGTTCTTCACAGATGAATTTTCCAGAGCCGAGGAGAAATAAAATTTGAATTTGCGTGACAGAGCTTCGGCTGGTGAATTAAATTGATTACAAGATGAACTTAAATTAAACATTTTCGAAAGTGAATTAAGACATGCCAGTCAAAGTTGAACTTCTAGAAGATTGAGATTCTCGACGTCGAAAGGCAAGTGTCAAAAATGCCAGAGGAGGGAAATTCGAATGAAGTAGTGGAAATTTAATTCACTGGCTAAACTTAGCCTCTTCTAGAATTCGATTTTCCTATAAGTGCTGAAGGTTATTCACTTCTTTTTCACAGCTGGAAAATTCGATTTGCTCTAAGTCTGGTGTTGCAGTGAGTTGCTGAGACTGAAGTGTTGCTGAAGTTCGAAACTTGTTGGAGGCTGAAACTTGTGAGTTGCTGAAGCTCGATTTTGTTGCTGAAGTTTGAAGTTGCAATGCAAGTGAGAAATTCGATTTGAAAAGAAGAAGGTTGTTGAAGTTCAAATCTGAAGTTGCTGAAGTACGAATTTCAAAGAGTGAAGTTACTGAAGTCTGCAGTTGCTGAGTGCGGAGTGCGAACTCACTAAGTTTGATTTGAAATTGAAGAAGTGCGAATTCAAGTCTGCAGTTGCTAAGGGTGAAGTGAAGTTGCTGAAGCTTGCTTAGAAATTTTCTAAGTATTGAGGCTCGAATTCGTTGAAGAAGAAGTTGAGGTTTGCGAATGAGAAATGCTATTGCAGCTTCTCAAGTTCTTGAAGTCGACTGGCAGCCCCTGCACAATATTTTATTTATTTTCTAAATTAATTTACTCATGGATGTTCATTGTTTTGTAGATGGCTGAAGCACGAATGACTGGCAAGGACAACAATGGTGCATCCAGGCAAGTAGTTATCAAGAAACTGAGCAAGCCATTTATGCCAGAGTCAAAGTTCACTTCGAAGTTGGGCAAGCTGACTGATACCAATTTGGGCTCTTTCAACTTGGAGGCGTTCAAGAATAAAATACTGGGAATTGGTAATCATCAACCTTCGACCACTTCACACAACATTGTTCGAAGCGGATTATATGCGGCTGCTAGTTTCCCACCAGCTATCCAGTGTCCAGAGCTAATGATGGAGTGTGCCAACTGCTATGAGAAGGATCGCAGATCAATTATGTCACTAGATGGTCAAGTGCTCGCCAACCTTACTCCTGATGCTATGGCGAAGCTTTCAGAATTCCAGTGCACGAGAAGATGGTTTACAAATCGAGGGAGCGAGCTGAGCGAATGTATGCTTCTGCATTTGAGAGATGTACAAAGACGATCAATACTTGCTGGATTAGCAACCCCAAGCCTTCTTGTACGAAGCTGCCGAGGCAAATTATAGCAGAGGACTTGAAGCAGGAGTATTGTGATCTTATCATGATGCTAAGTAGAGTTGGAGGCTGCCCCCAGGCTTTCATTTTTGAGCCATGGATGTTCTATTACATCAACCTCGTGCTGGACGGAAAGGAGCACATTGACTGGGCCGCAATGATCAGTGACAATTTGTATGAGCAGCTCCTGAGCCTGAGAAGAACGAAGACCTTTTACATGGGCTCTTACATTGTTTACATGTTGGCCCGTATGACAAAGTATAGAGGAATTTCATACAAGGAGCCTGTTGGTTGTGGTTCCCACCAATTCAAAATTCACAAGGCTTGTCCACAGTTGCATCTGGCAAGCACCACTCATTACAAGCGTGTCAATGACGCCTTCACCATGCACATCACGAGAACACTTCAGGAGCGGATGCATCACAGAATCTCAAGGGAAGCCCAAGAATTGATTGAGAGGTATGGGTGCTGGTTTATTCAATTTCCGAAGTTTTCTTACATTAGGCTGCAAGGATTTTCTGCATATCCATATAGGCTGCCTAAGTACCCAACCAACAGAATATTGATGTTAGAGATATCGAGGCAATTGGTTGCCTACGATAAGATTCAGAAGAAGAAGAAGAAAGGAGGTGTGGACTTCCCGATTGTCATGGGTAATTCGGATGAAGTGTGTCCTTCATTACAGGTGGCTAGAGAAGCCGAGAGCAAGCTTCAGTTTTATCACTTTTCCTATCACACCAGCAGACAACACTATGATCCGCATAACAACATTAGATGGGTACTGTCAGAAGAGTTTAAACATAAGGCAAACATTGAGGATTATTGGGCTGGTGCATCAGACGAGGCTGAAATCAGGAAGCGAGTGTTCTCTAGATTGCCATTGAGTATGATCAGAGAGTGTGAAGTAATTCCAGTACCAGACCAGGTGAGCGAGGACATGAATGTTCTCCATCCAGATTTTGAGGAAGTGAAAGATACCCCACTTCCACTCCCGGATTGGTCAGAGCCAGAGATAGCAGATTTGGACACACTTTCCATCCCAGTATTGACATTTACCAGGGCTTGGGTTGACAGGCATGTGAGCAGATTGAAGAGTATGTCGATTGCATTGATGTACAATTTGATGGGAGATCACAGGACACCCACTACCGGCAGGAAGGAACAGATTACCCGAGGTCCAGAATCTCGAAGGAAGGAGCCAGTTTGACAAGAGCCTATTCGGTCGGAACCTCCCAGAGTTGTAGTAGAATCACCCACGCCATTGGAGACATGTTCTCCAAGCATACAGGAGGTTTCCCTTTTTGCTGATCAAAGAAATGCATTGAATTAGGTGCAAGCAGTACAAGAAGATCATCAGCCACCACGAAGAGAGTCAGTTGGCCAGAGTGTCAATGCACCTACTAGAGGTGATCAGCAGACTGATGAGGGGACTACTACTGACCCTCAGTTTCAGCAAGAGTTAGAGGTAGCTTTAGATGATGATGATATAGTGTTAGGAGATACTCAGCCACTTGAGGCCGACGAGCCTCGCCAAAATGATATTGAAGTCGAACAGGTCTGTGTAGAGGCACGAGAGCAGCAACCATTTGTCATACAACATGATGTACCTAATTGGCTCAGGGATAGAATGAGGAGCCCTAGTGAAGAGATTGATCCAGCAATTGAGATGGAAGAGTTTCTAAACAGAATCAACGCACCTCCACAAAAGAAGAGAGCACGAAAGTTTTCAAAGATATCCACTGATGAGGATGGTTCTCGCACCCTTCACATGGCAGTGCCATAGGTTGATTGTGACCAAGATGAAGTAGTACCCGAAAACTATGTGGTCACAACTCTGGAGTTAGGACGCCCCATAGGTGCCCAGATTGTCGAAGAATGTGATAATTCCTATCAAGCACTCAAAGATAGGTTGTTTAAGAAAGAAGGGAAGTATAAGAAATTGAAAAGAGAGCATAAGGCCTTGATAGGATATATGCAGCAGTTGTCTCGACCTTTTGGGTAGGTGATTCCAGCGATAGAGCTTCCAGCTGAGATACCTAGAGAGTCAATCAGCAACTTTTTGGAGTTGGGGAAGATGGCACAGGAGGCGGATAAGTGGGTTGCAGGAGTACGTGCTGAGACAGAAAAGTTCATGGAAGACCTTGCTCATTCCTTCCAGTAGGCTTCTAGTATTACAGCTCGTATGGAGGCAGTTGATCAGGCTTGGGGCGATGCTCCTGTTTATCGGAGCAAGGTTATTCAGCGTCTTGAGGCATTGAGGCACGTTCCATTGCGGATGCTGGTTGATGGAGGGGTCATTCAGGAGAATGATCGGTATGACTTTTCTAGGTGGTATTCTTTGGTAATCACAGGGCGTGGTTTCTTTGATGCGGCACAAGCTGATTCGGCTAGAGTACGGAAGGCTATGGCCAATATTATTGATGGAGTCCAGAATACCTTCGAGGCAATATTTGCTAGGCGGCTGAGTCCCGAGGAAGCAACTACTGATAATTTGAGGGGTAGGCTGGTGCCTTTCTTCTCGGAGGTGAAGACCTTTGTGCAGGACGACTTTGAAAACATTTCTACTTTCTCCAGCTTAATTTAGAGTACACAGGACGCCTTAGCTGCTTGGAGAAAATCTTGCACGAGGCATGAACAATCAGTCACGGTGTTAGAATTCCAGCTTGATTGCATTCCACCTGTTTCAGTTCAGGAGATTGAGGCTGTACTCACCAGGTTCATTGGGTTCGCAGCCAGAGAGAGAGAATGGGAATGCGCTTCTAGATGATGACCTTCTAGAAGATTGATTGTGGGCATTGATTGCCTTTACTATTTTGGGAGTGAGTGGGAATCTTTGATTCATTTAATGTACCACTCCCTATTTTGACATTTTTTAGGGTTAGGGTTGAGGTGGCTCGATTTGAGCCTTTGATTTGATTGTAATCCGAGCCGTCCATTGGACTGGGCCATCTATAAAAGGGGGAGTCCCCCTCATTTGTACATCATTAGAAGTAGAGATTAGAGATTAGAATTGAGATTTGAGGAGACACTAGAGAGTAGGCATTTTGATAGCATAGTGTGGAGAAGAAGGGAAGTTTTCCCTTTGAAAACTTTTGTAGAGATTGTTGTGTAAAACTTTCATGATAATAGATCTTTTCATTGATGGTGGAATTCGTCTTTGTCATGGATAGCTAGCAAGGTCTCTTCATCCTTTCGGATCCAAGTAGCATAAAGTAGCATAATTTTCATTTCATGCAAGTAGTTTACTTTGGATGTGTGGTGTTTTATTGAGGTAGCTTCATTTCATTCCATACCACTAGCAACTTGTTGATGACAAGTTCGCCTTGCGTGGTCAACTGGAAATTATCTTGAGTTTAACTTCGATTGTGATTTGTATACTTATATGCGTCGTCCTGATGGTATATGTATGCTAAATTGTAATCTGAATATCTTCTGCTAAGATTGCACCAATTTTGCTGAAGCTATCCGACGTGAGGCTAGGTGAAATTCGGTCGAAGTCTGTTGAAGTCGAGCTCCACATATCTTGCATTTATAATAGAATTTGGATCCATCTCTCGCTTATAACTCATTTATTTTCAGTCCATTTCTGGTTAACTTTAGGAAAACGCACCTTACTGCCAAATCTTATGCGCAAAATCCCCTTCAAAACATCAACCTTGTCGTTAACTGCAGGACCTTTTGAACAATTGTGTAAGTCCCCTCGTAAAAAACAACAAAATCACATCAAGCCAACTAAGGGTATTCTATTGCATTATCGGAACCTTGGAGTTGAAAGCATGATCTTACTCACAATCTTAGCATGCTGAATACTTTGTTCAAGAGAGGATAGGGTATTCGTTGGGAAACTTTATTCTGTGTTGGTGCGGTCGCAAAAACCACGTCAACAGGACACCATTTATTAATTAAAGAGCCTAAGTCAAAAGAGGCGAATTTAATATCATTTAATGTTTATTTAATTGCTTTTTTGAGAGGGTCGAACTTATTGAAGAGACTATTTATTTCACAAAGGGCAAATAGAACTCATTATTATTGATTATTCAAATTTGTCTTATTCTTTCTAAGCATTTTGGAGTTTGAGAAACAAGGGTTTCTGCAAATCAGATTTTGGAGAACGTTCCCTCTTCAAAATCAAGCATACTGAGGTTGTGAAAGATCAACTGAAGATTGCTAACCAGTGTGGCTTCATTCAGGAGTCATACTTGAGCATATTGGTGAAGAAATACAAGCATTCCAAGGGTTTCATGATTATCAATCTGCAGATCAGAAATTTAAGAGTTAATCATTTGCACAGCAAAATTGGTGTTGGCTCCTACAGTACGCGCTACAGTACCCGCGCTACAGTGATCCGCTACAGTGCCATCGTGAATAGTGGTTCGCTACAGTGGCTTGGTGAATAATAAAACAAGGGTTTAATATTGATTTGTTCTCAGTTTCTTATGCAAATCGACCATTTTCAGCTGTTCATGCTTGGCTGCGAATAAAATCAGGTTCTTTAATTCATAATACAACTGCTTTTTACTTTGCATGTATGCCTTTCAGTATTGTAATCAGATATTTGAAATAATAAAGGTGATTATAGCTCATGGGTGTCAATTGTGCATAAATATTAGTGTATTTCATTGCTTTTTCATTATCTGGCATCATTTTGATTTAAAAATTGCATA
>VDFB02138495.1:0-28325 GCA_007258455.2 Sequoia sempervirens
TCAACTCCATAGCAACATGGGATAAGTTAGACAGTTAGTTGTGTAAATTTTTTGAAGATAAATCAGACCACTTGTCATTAATGGAGTAGTTGTCTATAATCAAAAGAGCTCCACATGAAGTTATGTCAGATTTGAATCACCATTTCTAGAAGACGTGGGATAGAATCCCACAAACGGTAAGACCTACTGGTAATCATGGGTTTTTATACTATTTGAGAGCTTTAAATAGTGATATTTCTATGATGATTCAATCAATGGGAGGTGATACACTCCCTGCAGCATATAGTATAGTTGTTAGAGCTGAAAACAGCCTCATACAGGCTGGTAAAATTGCCCCAAGACCACCTATGCTAATATTTCCCACTTTTTAGCCTCCAACCCCTATGCAGTTACCTCCTTTGGCTATTATTCCAAGTGCACCAACATTTCCAACACCTGATACCCAACCTAATGGTCAATTGAATGCATCTCTAGCTCAGTCTAATGAATTGCAAGAGATTGAAGTCCTTCTAACAACTTTTAGAAATGAAATGGTTAGTCTAAGAAAACAGCAAAATCAGGGTTTTAAGCCTTATCAGTCCTCATTTTAGTCTAATTACTAGGAAAATTAGAACAATAGACCACCTTATCAGCCATATAATCAAGGCCAAAAAATTTCTGCTAACTCGAGGTTGTATCAAGTTTATGACTCCAACACTGCAAGCACTTCCAAAGAGCTTGCACTTGTTCAAAACAACTTAGTTCAATATTATGAATGGTGCTTTCCATGTAGTCAAACCCATAATCAAAGTACCTATGTGAATGGGTTGCTTAACCAAGTCTTGACAGTTCATAATAGTTCAACAACACAATCTAGTGTGCCTATAGCAACTAAAGTGTAGTAGCAAGAGCAACAAGCACTTTGGTCTACATTCCTAAACTAGCAGGGGGAAGAATTTTGTAGAGTGATCCACGCTGATTCTTCAATTGTAGACAATAAATGCAGTAAAAAGAGGGAAATATATGAAGGACATCAACTTGATACAGTTTAGACTCAACCAAAACAAGGGTTGAACCAAAACTAGAATGCTCCCAACTCATCAAAATCTAACCAAATCCGAATGCTACCAAGGGGCTAGCCTTTTGTAGGCAAGCAACAATCTGATTTGTCAGCCCAGGTGCCTTTAGTTAAAGGTGATTTTATTCCTCCCAAAGGTCAAGTTAAACCTACTACATCTTTCAATATATTGGAGCATATGAAGAAAATTAATGTACCTATGTCAATATGGGATTCTCTAAGTATTCTAGGTCAAAAGGACCTGCTTCACTCTGCTTTATCAGGTTTGAGTGTCTTAGATGGGCCTGGTGTGGAAAAGGAGAAGGTTGCATTGGCTAATAGCACTGTTGGTGATAAGGAAAAACAAGCTGGTAAGGCTAAGCCGCCCCCCTTTTATTTAACATTGATAATAGGAGATCATTTGGTTCATAATTGTATGATTGACTCAGTGGCTAGTAGTTTGGTTATGCCCAAACAAATTGTTGATAAGTTGGGAATCGAGTATGAGCCACTAGAAAAGGGGGTAGTACAATTGGATGGTACTGTTGTTAACACATTAGCCTGGGTCATTAAAAATTTGAGCTTAACTCTACATGCCTGTCCAAATTTTGCAATACTGCAGGTTATATACATTATTGAGTTGCCTCCGTACTTTTCCCTTTGTTTATCTAGGGATTTTACGGCCAAGATAGGTGATTACCTATCCTCTGATTGGTCTCATATGTTGTTTAGGACTAGATATGGTACTAAAGCCACTATTAAATCAGAACCCATATCCAAGGTTCATATCAAACCTTACAATCCACCCCCTATCAATGCTAACTTATTTACAAGTGTACAAGTGGAGCAGCCTGCTATTCAGGAGGTTGAGATTCAAATAGAAATAGCATAAGATATTCTTCCTAAAGAGTGGGCACCTCAAGCTCATGAAGTTGGCATAGGTGAGCAATTGGAGGAGGTTGATATTGGTGTTTATATGATGCATGAGATAGACTCTTTTGTGCCTAATATTGAAAAGAACAAGGAACAACATAGTGAGCAACATGAAAATGATTTGTGGGAGTTGTATTTTGATCACTCAAGGAGTAGGGTAGGTGCTGGTGGTGGATGTATGCTAGTATCACTAGAAGGTCAGAAGTATTATCTAGCCTTAAGGGTCTATTTTAGCTGTTCCAATAATGCTACTGAATATGAAGCTCTAGTCCAGGGCTTGGAATGGGCTAGACATAGAGGAATAAGTTGTCTAAAATTCTATGGTGACAATGAGTTGGTCGTCAATCAAGTGAGAAAGCTTAATGCTATTAGAAATGATATACTCAGGTCTTACAGGAATAGGGTATGGGACCTCTTAGAGGGGTTTGAGGCATTTAATCTGATTTCCATTCCTAGAGCTCAGAATAAACATGTTGATAGATTAGTTGCTGTAGGAGCTAAACATGATGTTCCGAAGGATATTTGCAGCGATAAAACTAATCAGCATATCAAGATTGTAGTTAGGCCTGCTGTGCCTGATAACAATATACACTAGCAAGTCTTTGATAGTGACTAGCAGATAGTCAGCTTTTTGAGGGAAGAAGCTGAGTTCTCACATGCCAATCAAGAGAAGTTGCAGCACCAATGCAGTGACCAGATTATCTAGCTAAAGAACAACAAGTTGCCTAAAGGCCTGGTCACTTTAGAATCTGTCTTTAATACTGATGATGAAGCTAGAAAACCTAAGGGGAGTATTCAGGTTCAGCAAGATCACTATGAAGAGCTTGAAGTTTTCAAAGAAAAGCTTCTAAAGTTAGGCAAGGTATTTACAACTGAAGAGAAGCATGTTTTTATTTAGCTTTGTCAAGAATTCAATGATATATTTTCTTGGAAACATAGTGATTTAAAGGGATTTAATCCCTAGCTTGCTCAACATACCATTGAACTCGAGCCTAATGTCAAACCTGTTAGGCAAAAGAAGAGGCCCTTGAATCCTAAGTTAGAGCCTTTAATGAAAAAGGAGCTAGATAGGTTGATTGAGAGCAACATTATTTTCCCCATTAAGCATACCTCATGGATTTCAAACCTTGTACCAGTAAGAAAAAAATGGTGAAATAAGGCTCTATGTAGATTTTCATGACTTAAATAGGGCCTCCTTAAAGGACTGTCATCCTCTACCTTCTATGGAGAAGATACTTTAGGTAGTTTTAGGGTCTGAAAGGTTTTCCTTGTCAGATGGCTATTCTGGTTACAACCAGATATTAGTAAAAGAAGAGGATGAGTACAAGACAACCTTCACGACAAAGTGGGGAATTGTGGCCTATCAGAAAATGCCCTTTGGTTTATCTAATGTTGGGGCAACCTTTCAAGAGGTGATGGATATGGGATTTTAGGGTCTAATATACAAGATAGTCTTAGTCTATCTTGATGATATCACTATTTTTTCCAAGGAGGCTAAGGATCATCTAAGTCATTGGAGGAATTTTTTTGAAAAATCCAGGGAATCTGGGATATCACTTAACCCAAAAATGTGTGTTTCTTGTTCATGAAGGAAGATTGCTTGGTTATGTGGTCTCTAAATAGGGTATTACTATTGACCCTGAAAGAATAAGTGTTATCTTAACTCTCCCTTTACCAGCGCACAAGAAAGGTTTGCAGAGTTTTATTGGTAGGATTAACTTTGTTAGGAGGTTTATCCCTGACATTGCTGATTTGTTAAGTCCACTAACTTATATGCTGAGAAAGAATGTACCTTTCAGCTCGACTAAGGATGGGAAAATAAGTTTTGAGCTTATAAAAGAGGCATTAGCAACTGCACCTACACTTCTAAATCCTAACTTTTCTAAAGATTTCATCTTATATGCCTATGGAAATACCGATTCACTTTCAGCCATGCTAGTGCAACGAAATGATGAAGGATTCAAGAACAGTCCATAGCGTTCTTCAGTCAGGGACTTAAGGATTACAAGCTCAAGTATATCTTTGTCAAGAAACATGTTCTTGTTGTCATAAGAAACTTAAGGAAGTTTAGGCACATGCTTTCCAATAACAAGATTATGCTGATGGTTACCCATCCAAGTGTGAAAGAGTTTTCATTGAACAAAGATTTGAGTGATAAAAGAGCTGGTTGGGTTGCAAAGGTGATGGAGTATGACCTTGAAATAAAGGTTACCAAACTAATAAGAGGTAGATGTCTCTACGAACATCTTATTGAGGACAGCAACATCAGTGTAATAGAGGAGGAAAATTTTGTTTTAGCATTCCAAGATGGACAACAGACTGCTATACCTACTCCTACTGGTTGGATTATAGAAATGACACATTTTTTATTGACTGGTGAGTGCCCTCCTAATATAAATAGAGTCAAAAGAAGGTATTATCAACTTCAATCAATACCTTATGTTCTTTTAAATGGTTTGTTGTTTAGAAAATATTTCCATGGTGTCCTGCTAAGATGTATTGAAGCCGATTAGGTTGATAGAGTATTGTATGAATTCCATCAAGGGTCAGCGGGCGAACACTTTTCTCCAAGAGCTACAGCTCTTAAAATAATGAAAGGAGGCTATTACTGGCCTACCTTATTCAAATATTCTCATGCATGGGTAAGAAGGTGCAAAGAGTGTGCTATTTTTGCTGGAAAAGAGAAGCTAGTAGCCCTCCTATTGCAACCAATTCAAATTGATCAACCCTTCATGAAATGGGGTTTGGATTTCATTGGGGTTATAAACCTGCCATCAAGTGCAGGCCACAATTGGATACTCATAGCCACTGATTATTTTTCAAAATGGACTAAAGTTGTGGCACTCAAAGAGGCTAATGAATCTGCTGTCTTGAATTTCTACGAAGAGCCAGTTACCAGATTTAGTATCCCATATTCTATTGTGTCAAACAATGCCCTTGCTTTTGTGAGTTTTAAGATTTTTAACTAGGTTGTCAAAAATGGTATATATCTAAGTACATCCTCTAACTATTATCTACAGGGCAATGGACAGGTCGAGTCCACTAACAAGAATCTTCTGAGGATCATTAAGAGAACTATGGAGGACAATAAAAAATCCTAGCACACCAAGCTGAAATCGGCCTTGTGGGCTGATAGGATTATGCCAAAAAGGTCTACAGGATTTTCTCCATACATGTTAGTGTATGGAAAAGAGGAAAGACTGCCCATTTCAGTTGAACTCCCAGCCCTCGATCTAGTAAACCAGCTTGATATGATTGAGGAAGAGCCTTTGACAGCAAGGTTAGCTCAATTATTTGAGCTTGAAGAACTTAGAGCTGAAGCGGTGAAAAGGACTAAGCAATATCAGGCTCAAATGAAAAGGTCATTCGATAAAGGGGCATCTCCCAGAGTGTTCCAAGAAGGGGACATAGTGTTAAAATGGGATGAATTTAAAAGTAGGCTTGGAAGACACTCCAAATTTGATGCACTTTGGACTAGGCCATATATCATTACTGAGGAGAAATAGCATAATGCTTTCCAACTATCTAGGTTAGATGGTATAATGGAACCAATCCCAGTAAATGGTATTCACCTCAAACATTGCTTCTGAGGTATGGACCTAAATCTGTACATAATTGTGAAATTCTAGAGAGTTGTTTTTTCATTCCCTAAGTGTTGTCCCAGCATGGTAAATAGTTTCACTTCAATTTTTCTGGTGACTCAAATTTTCAATAAATTTCCAGCAACCTATTATGTTCTGAGTCTCAAGTGAGTTACAGCCATGTACAAGGCTACTCCAAGCCTATCTCTAAGTACAAGGCTACTCCAAGCCTATCTCTAAGTTTTCCCATGACTCCATGCCCAATGGATAGGCCTAGACTACTAGTTTCCATGTTTAGCAGGAAAACATCCAGCAAAGGTCGCTAGAAATGTTACCCATTTTTTACCTATGGGCTCATTTAGGTAGGGTAACCCATGCTTTCAGAGGTTCTCAAAGACCAAATGGAGGAACACTTGCATTAAGATCAAATTTTTATAACTTGTTTGCTTCTTGTGCAGATGCAAGGGAAAATGATGTTTTAATTCAGCACATGGATTAAATGTGGCTCCCAAGAGAGTTGAACCCAGCGTGCAGGTCTTCAATTAAGGGTGGGTTTTCATTTTTATGTTTTTCCTTGTCTTTTCCTTTTTCTATTTCACTTTCTTCTTTCCTTGTCCCTTGTTTTGTCAGGGGTGGAACTGGGTCGGGATCTGAACTTGGGAACTTTTCCAAGTTTTGGTTACTATTTATGATCCAGTTCCGACCTTGGTTCTGCCGGGTTCTTTTTGTCGGGACCCTTTTTTCTTTATTCTATCAAAGGCGGAGTCAAACCAAAACCAAAATTGGAACTTTTCCAAAGTTCCAGTTTCCATTTTCATTCCAATTCCAGTTCCGGTTTCGTGCTTGTGTGTGTCTCGTTTTCTTTGACCTTGCATTTGATCGTGGGGTAGTTGTTTTCCTTTCTTTTCTTCTTTATCCTTTTTTCTCTCTTCCTTGTTTTCATCAGAGGTAGGTTCGGGTCAGAATCCGAACTTGAAACTTGATGAAAGTTTTAGTTTCGGGTTTCTTTCCGCCCCTACCCCTACTTTATTTTACCTAGGATCGGTTTTAGTTCTGATCCCGCCTTGTCTCATGCTCTGTTTGACCTGGGTTAGGACCCAAACTTGGAACTTTTCCAAAGTTTTGATTACTATTTCTGTTTCAGTTCTGACCCTGGTTCTGCTCTTTCTTCTTTCCTTTTCTTCATGGCCTATGATCGAGGGATGTCTCCTACTCCTTGTTTCCCCCTTATGTTTTTCTTTTTCTTCCTTCATCCCTCATATGTTGACCAAGGGCCAGTTCGGGACGGAATCCGAACTTGAAACTTGAAGAAAGTTTCAGGTTCAGATTTGGTTCTGGTTCCACTTCCACTGTCTCTTTGTTTTCCCCTGTTTTGGCCTTAGTCTTGGTTCCCTCGGCCTTTTTTCCTTTCTTCCTTGTCTTTTTCCAGGGATGCCTTTTCCCATTTGTCTTTCCTCCTTTCATCCTTTCCTTCATCTTTTTTTGAGTTTTGTCAGGGGTGAGACTGGGTCAAAATCTGAACCTAAAACTTGAAGAAAGTTTAAGGGATGGATCTGGTCCCGATTTAAGTTTCGGCATGGTTCTTTTGTCCTTGCTTCTGCCCCCTTTCTCACCCTGGTCCTGATTCTAGTCTATTCTTGGCCCCGCCCCTACCAGTTTTGAAGGGTCTCATTGAAAAGGAGTGCCTTTGCTAGGAGATGAGGACATCGCTATGAGGTCTTTCCAACCAATAGGTGTCTTGCCAAATGATTTGGCATGTCGATGTGGCTCTAACCACCTGCTATGACTTCTCCTCGACATCCAAGGACTTGCCGACATGGAGTAAGCTTATCGAAGGATCTTGCCTTTGCTATAGTGTCTCACCGACCCGATGGGGTCTTGTCAAAATAAAGGGAGTTCGAGGAGAAGAAAGGAGCTCGCAATGAGGTCCTGCCGAAAAAGGGGAGTCTTGTCGATAGCAATCATCTTGCCCATGAAAATGAACATCACTCTAACTCCTGTAGCTCTGTAAGAGGTCCCTCCAGTAGTCCCAAGTTATGTCGATAGCTACTATATGATGTGCTCGCATCAAGGAAACAAGATTCACCTCTCACTGACATTAGATCTGTAGAGCAACCCTTGACCTTTGAGAATGTGCACAGCTAGGGTTTCAACTCGAGAAGTAATGGCCCTGAATCTAGCAGGTAAATCTGGTATTGTTCCTCAGGGATGGTCGACTAGAAGAGGCCAGGAGTCATGACAATAGCTGGGGATGACAACTGGAGGAGGTAAGGGGGATTGATGACCATGTCGCAGAGCATTCAAGGTGACTCTGACTAAATCCCAATGGTAGACTCGAGGGTTGTAAGTCAATAACGATGGCTGTAAAGATCTGAAGGCCATGCCCAGGGATGAGCTTTCACCGACATAAGTAGGGGATGTGCATTGAATGCTTCATTGACTTCTTTCCAAATGCTTCTAGGGCCGATGTGTCCAGGCACTGACTCATTTTTGAAACCCTAGGGTAGGGTGTCGACACTCTTTTGTATATATGGCATTTTTTCCTTTTTGTAAAGCAGTTCTTGGTTAGGAGATTGCTGAAAGAGCTTTATTCGACCTTTGTAACTCATTTTTCATAATATTACAGACCTGTAACATAGGGACTCCTCATTTTCTTAGTAGAAAGTCATTTCCTTTCAGATTTTCTTTGTTGTTTTAGTATTGCTTGTGAGTTGCATGATAAAATCCTATGTAATCCTTTATTTTATTAGATTCCTTCAATACTAGGTGCAAAGAATATTATATCATAGTGCAGGTTTATGTTAGTGATCTCTTTCTACTGCATTTATATATGCGAAGACATCTTGTTTTCCTTGTGTTAAGCATTAGAACAATTGGAGCCTTACATAGACCCGCTTTTATAAACATAAATCTCTGTATTGTGAGATTGTTTAGCTCTATTGAGATTTTTTTGTGAGTTTTTTATAGTATTGTCATATTTTTATCTTTGGTGTATCACCTGTTAATGATAGGTTTTGAATTCAAGCACATCCTTCTTACTCTTTTCCTTGTCATTTCTTTATCTTTTTCTTAAACTATCTTAAGGGGAACCAGCCCATAATCTGGAGGTTCACTTCATTCCTCTGTCACCCACAACCTCGAATTGTTTTCATGTGTCAATAGGTTGCTATAGTTAATAGCTTAGCAAGGGTGTGAACTTTATTTGACAATAGGATCAACTAGCTGAAGCACCATTGTAAGACAATCATCCAATGAACATTGAGCTTCTAGATGTTCGTGTCTTAATGGTGTCTTGACACAACAATGGATGTTGTAGTTTGATGGCTCTTATACACAACATGGATTAAGTGTAGGAATCTTGTTTATCACACCTCAAGGACACATCATTCCCAAGTCTTACAGACTGATGTTTCCCTGCACCAATAACACAACCAAATATGAAGCATTGATCACTGGAATCAAGGTAGTAGTTAAGTGGAAGATCATAGAGTTGCATGTCTATGGTGATTCCCAACTATTCATTAATAAGGTGAATGATGTTTACCAAAAAAAAGATAACAAATTAATGCCATATAAAAGAATGGTTGATGACTTAAAAAATTACTTTATGGAGATAAAATTTGAGCAAATTCATAGAGGTGACAACAAAGTTGTTGATACCATGGCTACCATTGCTTCTCTTTTATAGATTTTTGAGAAATGAGCTTGTTATGAGTTCATGGTGGAACAACTGTTCAACCCATCATATGACAACTCTAAATCCCAAGTTATCTACCATCTATCCAAGGTTGACAATTCTACCTATGGGAAAATCTACACCTATTTGAAAGACAATACCCTCCCACCCAATTTATCTTGGAACCAAAAACAAAATTTCATCCGACAAGTAGCTCAACACACCCTAATAGCCAATGTGCTTTATTGACGACGTCTTGATGGTACTTTCCTTTGGTGTCTTGAACACAACAAAGTTGAAATTACTTTACGTGAGGTTCATGAGGGTATATATGACACACATTCAAGTGGCCTAACTTTAGCTAAGAAACTCCTACGTTTGGGGTATTACTAGCCAAATATGGAGGAGTTATTTCACTGTGTCAAAAATTGTCAAATTTTTTGAAAGTCCATGGAAACCTAATACATGCACCAATACAAGAGTTGGAACCTTTCACATCAACATGACCTTTTTGTTTGTGGGGATTTGATCTTGTCGATAAAATACACCTATCTTCATCCAACAGACACAAGTTTATCATCACAGCCATAAAGTACTTCATGAAGTGGATTGAATTGGTTCCCCTAACCACCATCATAGGAAAAAAAATTGCATCCTTCATCCTCAATTACATTGTCTATCGATATGGAATTCCTCAATCCATTATCACAGATAATAGTAGACCTTTCAAGAATCAAGATTTCCAAGAACTCGGTGAGAGATTCCATATACAACATTAGTTTTCTACACCTTACTATCCTCAATGAAATGGCCAAGCAGAGGCCTCAAACAAAACTATCTTGAAAATCTTGAAGAAAATTGTCAATGAGGCTAGACATGATTGACACATTCAATTGAATCCTACTTTGTGGGCTTACAGAACTAGTATCTGCACCTTGCTAGGAGCCACACCATTTGGCTTTGTCTATGGATCAAAGGCCATTCTACCTATTGAGGTTGAACTACCATCACTTCGGGTGTCACTAACAAGGAACATTTCAAATGAAGAATATCAGGTCTCAAGGCTACAAGAGTTAGAACTATTGGATGAACATTGTCAGCATGTCGTGGAACACCTGAAAGCCTATTAGCAAAGGATATCCACAAGTTACAATCATAGAGTAAATCCTAGAAAATTTTAGGTGGGTGACTTAGTCCTAAAAGAAAATCTTTGTAATCAACATGATCAAAGAAAGAAGGGGAAATTTGAACCAAACTGGCTAGGACCCTTTGTCATTGTATCAGTCTTTGGATCACGAGCATATCAGTTGTCCACACCAAAAGGGGATTTGTTTGATGAACCTCTCAATAGCTTGCATCTCGAGAAATTCTACACCTGAATCATCCAGTGCATCAAAAAAAGTCCTGAAAAAATTATTACCTTGATGAAAACCTAGCAAATAGGAATCTTGGTAACAACAAAAAAAATCAAAAAAAGCAGAAAATCAAAAAAAAAGAGAAAAAAAGAGAAAATCCAAAAAAAATCAAAAAAATAAAAGAATACAAAAAAAATGAAAAATCATAAAATCTAAAAAGTGCAATAAAAACAAGTAGTGAAAACCTAGAAACATGTGTTATTTGTGATAGGTTAGATTTTCCATCTATTTGAGCTTGTTAACCATTCACTTTTGCCATCAATTTTCCTATCATTTGAAGGCATCATGTACATTTCCTGGCATTGTGATCGTATCTCACCCTAGACTAGGGGAAAAATCCTGAACTCATTGGGGGAAAATAAACTTTGAGCTTAAACCAATAGATAAAACCATAGTTAGAAAACACAACAAAAACACAAGGATCATAGTGCAACTTAATATTAAAAATCAATCACCATTAGTAACACATCAGCCATTTGAATCCAATAGCCAAATCAAACAAATCAAAGAAAACTTTAAATGGATGATGTTTCTTCTAAATCATGGCTTTATCACTTTGGAATGTTTGCTCAACTGTTGTACTTTGAATTTTGTTGTCATATCTTTGGAGCAACTTGATGATGTATTGAACTAGAGTAGCTAGGAAGGAGTATGATTTATCTTTGTCTATTGTCTATGAGTTGATCACTACTACTATGCATTATCATATCATCATTATATAATCATCATAATCATCATGATCATCATCATATAAACATCATAAACACATATAACTATGCACCATCATGTGATCATTTCATCCATCATTCATCCATTGATTGCATCATCTATTTGAATTAAAAAAATACCAAAAAACATAAAATCCATCGCATGGGCATCATTCATAAAGCATCATAGAATCATAATCATCATGGGGTGATCCATAATAGTGGTTTACAATTTTTGGCCAAACTGGACACTAAAATTATTATTTTTAACTAAATCTTCACATTCGGGCACCTATAGCGGCTAAACCATGAGGAATTTAAGATGGTGAAACTAAGTCTCATCAAATTTTTGTTTGTAGATTCTAAAAATATTTTTTCAAATTTTTTGAATCAAATTACTTCTTTTCCATCTCCCGAAAATTGATTTTTTTAGAAAACAACATTTTAAAAAGTGGCCTTTCAAGTATAACACAACTTTTTTCATAAAGGATAAATTTTAATTCTTTCAAATTTAGATTTGTAACTCGATATCTAGTGCTTTCACTTGGTTAAATAGTTTTTTATTGAATATTTTTCCTTAATCAGTTTCAAAGTCAAACAAATTACAATTTAGACACGTGTGATCGTATAGCAGCAGAACTTTTTTGTACATGTCAATTTTTATTTATTTTTCTTGGATCAAGGACTTCAATATCTGGTGCACTCATATTTTTCAACTTTTTTTTTTGATAATCTTCTATTTTTCCACATGTGAAGAACAAAGAAATTCATTTTCGATGAAAAACCTATGTTTAATAAAACTTAAAAAACAAATACATAACAAAACCAAAACATATTAAAATTATATTCATTGGATAGCTTGTTCTGAGGAATACCATAATCATTTGAAATAAATTTTAAATGAATTCATTTGATCCCCCAAAAGCAAAATCAAAAGTGATTTTTTATCAGCATTTTGATAGGTGTAAAGGAGACACATTTATAGGTATGGTTTAAAACTAGCGAGGTTCTATCCAAGGGAGTTTGATATAAGGTGATTTGATCAAACCCTCTTCAATTGGAATCAAAATGGAACTTTTAAGGCTTAAATCATTATATTTTCTAAAAATATGTGATTTTTAGCTAAAATCGTTCCTCTCGAGAATTGTAAGCGACTATTGTGAAAAGACCCCATGATCATAATCATATAGAACATCACATAAAATTAATAATAGAAATTAAATTCATACATCATAATCATCATGATCATCATCATATAGAACATCACATAGCATATATAAGAGAAATTAAATGCATCCATCATAATCATCATGATCATCATCATATAAACATCATAGGCACATAGATCAAATCATCATCATCATTGCATGTCATATAACCTCAAAATCATAATGTAAGTGTACAAGGATATCCAAAGATATAGAGAGATACATCAATATCAAAAATGGTAGTGAATCATCAATATCTCAAAGTACATTAGTGTATACATTTCCAAAAAGAAAACATTAGAGAACCATAATCAGAGCTATGCTGTGCTCCCCCCAAATGGTGCCAACATCAATGGACTAGTACCTCCCCAACTAGATGAACCTACAATAGGATCTCTCTGATCTCCTAAAAGTGGTTGTGTAACACCTTTGCTCGTGGTCCGAGATTGGAACCTACTTGACTAAGACTGTGCATAACTCTCCTGATGCTCTCGAGGAACTACATCATGATATCTTACTCTGTAAAACTCTACCTCCTGTGTAGTACACCATATCTCTCTAAAATAATCAAATGAACATGTGGCCTCTATGGCTCTCTATAGTCTCTTAGCAATTCCCTCTACTTGACCCACACCTTGTCTCAAAGTGTCCCTCTTAGTAGTCACTATAGCAATCTGCCCCTGCATTTGTACATGTGCATGACCCTAGGCTTGGACCTATGTAAGTTAAGCTTGTGTCTATTGAACCTATTGTCTCACAACATCCCTCTCAACTATCAATCCAATAATCTTTCCCTGAGCTTGGCCTAGCAAAGCCTGTACCTTCTCAAGTTGACCGTACAGTGTTTGTACCTAAACTTGTAAACCAGCTATCTATGTCTATTACTATTGCAAGGGTAATTTGATATCCATGTGTTGTTGGGATGCCACAACCAATGATAACCTCTTATGAGGAACTCTAAACTCTCCAACAATGGGAATGGGTCCTCCTCCACCCTCAAATCTCCTCCCCCATCACCTTTGTCATCATCATATCTGCCCCCTCCATCTTCATCTCCATCCTCATCATCATCATATTTTCCCCATCCATTTGGGTCTCCATCCTTGTCATCACTACTCTCCTCCTCCTCCTTATCTCCCCCATCTCACTTCCACCAATGCCCATGACCTACTACCCCCTCCTCCTCCTTTAGCAATAGAATTGGCTCATCTAGGATGGTGATCCTTGGGAATGGATGTAGGAGTAGGTACTGAGCATACTCCTTTGATATCGGTGCCTCAATAATCTATGGATGGACATCCCAAATGATAGCATGTAGACCCTTGTACGCTTGCACTACTACATCATATGACAACAACGGTCCCTACTTTTTAGCATCCACTCATCGATGTGCATAATGTTCCACTCCCTATGGAAACCCCTGCACTCTATCATACTATCTAAGCACCTCAACATCAAGAATCTCTCAATAATGAATTGTGTATGACCAATCAGGTACATGGACTAACAAAAATACAACATCTCAATGTCATCCTCTGGCCACTGCTCTCAATCAAGATAAGGTTGCCATGCCGCAGACTCAAGATCATCAAGTGTCCTCTAGCTCTCCAACTTGCCCAACCTAGGTTGAGTAACTAGACCTACATAAATAAGTACATACAGTCTCATGGCAGGTCCTTGTCTATCTCCAACTAGATGAGTGAACGCTATATGCTCCTAGGCCCAAACCTGAGGCAATGTGACCCTAGCTGATAAACTAGTGCCTCGAAGGTATATTTCCTAGTGTAAATCATGGTCCAAATGCATTAGCATGCAACATCCTCATGCATATCTCATGCCCTAAGCAATCATGCTCTCTAGAATCTAACCCCATCAAACCGAGAGTCCCTTTGACCTATATTCAGGAAAAAGGAACCCTCCAATGAATCCAGAAAGTATGAATGACAATGTGGCATAGGTGTCAACCATCTCTCTCCACAGAATCTCATAGTTGCATATCCAATCATCCTAGAACACTCTCCTTAATGCATTGGTCTTGCCCTGCTCCTGAGAATCTTACAAGATCAGCTTCCTGACAACAAGAATCCATAAAATTCGATATACATCCTCTGAGGTCACTATGATCTCACCAGTAGGCAAATGAAAGGTGTTATGCTCACTATGCCACCTCTCTACTAATGTTGTCAACAAACCCTTGTTGATCCTAATTTCAGGCATATCAATCAAAGGTGACAATTCGTATCATGCAAGAATGGCTACCTCGGGCTATGTTAGGTGTGGAATCAACTCCCACATCTTGGGAAAATGCTCTCTAATCTATAGACTTGTCAAAGACTCCTACCATCATAAAATTGCAAATCAGCCAATCAATCAAGTGACATCAATCAACCTATCAATCTAATCAACTCTAGTGAGACATTAATCACATCTAGTGAGCATCAATCTATCAATCAACCTTTCCTATCATGAGTTTTATCTATCATGTTTTATCTATCATTCAACCTCACCTATCATGAGGTTTATCAATCAATTCAATCTAGCCTATCATGAGGTCAATCAATCAATCAAACTATAATTGATCATCGCCTATCATGATTTCAATTATCATCATCCTATCATTTAGTCTCACCTATGATGAGATCAATGGACATCTAACCTATCAATATCATGAATCATCATCAAATCAAAGACTGACATGATCAAACATCATCAAAATCAAGGGGTCTAATCAACAACATCATCAATCTAGTCTAAATTTCACCAATATGCTATAATAATGCTTCAATGCATTGAAACACTCTATGCACCAATAAAATTCATCAACACACTAAAATGGGGCTTCAATGCACTAAAACCATGAATGCACAAAAAAATTTCATAGATGCGCTATAACATAATTTCTATGTGCCAAATCATCCTATGCACTACATCATCTCATCTATGTGCTAAATCAATTCACCTAAGTGCTAAATGCATCTATGCACTATAATAGTTCAATGCGCTACTTGAAACTATGCACTAATCTATTTACCCTATGTGCTAAAATCCTAATCATATGCACTAGACTATTGGATGCACCAGAATAGTCCACCAATGCACTACATCAGCAACTAAATGTGCTAGAAAAATTAAAAGCTGAATTCAAACAAGAAAAAGGAGGGGAAAATGAATTGTATAAATTACAAGGAGGTTTTTCGGGGTACATACCAGAGGTCTGTATGCTATCGGGTGGTTGTGTCATCACACACGCTCGAATTGGTGTGTGTGGTAAGGGATCACCATTTTTCTCTAAATTGCTAGATTTCTCAATCACTCTCCAATCTCCAAAATGCAAATGCTCAAATGAACTTCTAATCATTCTTTTTAACCTTTTAAAGGTTAATTAAGTGGTATTTTTATGGGGTCAATTTATTTTATTTTCAAAGGGGCTTTAATTCATCAAATCATCACCTAGTGGCTTATACATCATTTTTCGGGAGATAAATCATTAGGAATCATAAAAAATTTAAATCCTCATCAAATCATTGAAAAATCATAAAAATTTCAAAAAAACCCTAAAAATTTAAAAAATCATCGATTTATCTCCCAAGGGGGCATATATCCGTCATCATTTGAAAATCAGTGTTTGGGGCATATATCCATCATCACCTAAAAATTAGTATGTGGGGCATCAATTTTTTTTTTGTCAACATCAACATCAAATTTTTCTTTAAAACAACTTGTAAACACATTACTTCAAAGAGGAGAAAAATGTATACACTTAACATCAGTAAAGACAATTAATTAATTAAATACTAGCTATTTAATTAACAAACTCCTTTAATTCATCTACTTATAAATATTTTTTCAATTCATTTATATAGCTTGAACACTTTTCTAAATTCTTCACTTAAATCACATTCCTCTAATTTACTTAAATAAACAAATTCACATAGTTTTTTATTTAATTAATAACCTTCTCATTAAATTCAAATGTCAAATTTGAATTTAAGCACATGTCTACAACACTTTTTGGCCACATCATCAAATGTCACATGTATTTAAATATGATTAATATTTAAATCACATTATTTTCAACCAATTCCATAACAAACTTTTATCACATGGCTTTCTCACACACTTGATTCTCTCATACATTTGGCATGTTGCCTTTGGTAAAGGGAACATCCTCCATGATTCTTCCATCTCCACTGTCCATCTCTCATGTTTGAATCTTGACCATTGATCGCTACCACATCACAAGATGCTTTGGAAATCCTATAAATACAACCTCTTGCTACAACATTTTACATCACATCTTTTAGCAAACTTATTATGCAAGAATAGCACAATTGGAGCATTTGGAACATTCATAGTTAGAGCATTTAGTATTGTTTTGCATTTAGTATTTAGATTTTCTTTATCATTCTAACTTAGAATCATGTCTTAGTTTATATTTTCATTTCTATTATCAATCTTAGATTTCATATAGCATTTAATATGATCATTATCATTGTATCATTTCCATTTTAGATAGCAACATCATAATTTTAGCTTCATATCATTTGTATATCAATCATGTATCATCTAAGACAACATCTCGTTTCTTAAGTTGTCATCCAAACTAGTCATAGTACACATACAAAGCTAAGAGCACTCATGATTTAAAGGATCCATGAGCATAAAGAACAATGGAACATTTTTAGAGATTTGTTTTGCTGCAAATAGAGTAGTTTTATGATTCAAATCTTTATTATAATACATCTCATTGATGTTTGTGTGTTTACTATTGATTTTATAACTCTCCTACAATTCACACATACAAGGGTTTTAAATTTTTGAATCTTGCATACATTTAGAATAGCTTTGTATACACTCACATCGATCATCATAGCATTTATCATGTTAAAACAGCTCTCATCATGAACTTTACAACACACATCTCATCAGGTTCATTGATTCTCTTCAATAGAATCGATTGAAACATGTCCATTATCCAACGGATTGGGAAAGGGTCACCATTCCACATCAATACAACACCACTTCCCCAATAGGATAAGTTTCAATGTCTTAACGTAGATGTTTATTAAGCTTTTGTGTTCTAATATGCTAGTTTTAATGGCTTCTTCTTCTTTGTTTAAATTGAATGATCTTATTGGGATTGATGCTTAGAGGCTTAAGTACACTTAAAATCCTCATGGATCAAGTGTAGTTAACCTATTTTGAGTTGTTTATTTGTTTCTAAGGTAATTTTTGCAATCCCAAGGCCTATTTTAGCATGTGGACCTATATTTTACCTTTGTTAAAAATCAACCCAAAATTCAAAATTTCAGCCTGATTTCTTGAGGGGGGAGGGAACCAACTTATTCCTTTTGCTAGGGCAACTGTGGGGCATCCAAAAATCAATAATTTTTAATTTTTTTTATCTGAGCAACAATTTTAATATGAAAAATGTCAGTCTTTTAACCAACATAACAAGTAACTCACTTCAGAAAGGGGGAAAATGTAGACACTTAAAAATGTCCTAAATGATATCATGCACTTGAATCTAATATACTAATACCATTTCATTATAATACCCATCCTTGCTTCTCTTAATTGATTAAATTAGCCTAGCTATTTAATTAATCACACCAATTTTATCTATTAATCTAATTGACCTTATTAGGTTAATTTGCCCCTTTCATGCTAACCTTTCATCCTGTTAGGTTGGATATTTCAAATTATATAATTTAATCCCTAAGCCCTCTTATTTAATTAAATAACCCTAAGTTATTTAATTAAATATCACATCGCTTCCCCATTTTTCATTAAATCATTTACTTAATGAATATCTTAATTCCCCTAATTTAAATAATCGAAACTTTGATTTAAATTGTCAAATTACTAATCCTCCCACTTGCAAGAGAATATTCCTCCTTTGCACATTCCTCCAAAAAGAATATTCTCATGGAATATTCCTTCCATTTTACACAATTAAATTTGGTTTTAATTAACTAAATATCTAATTTTCCTCACCCATGAGAATACTCTTTGAGAATATTCTCTCTCTTCACTCATTTGAAAAAAGGGAATATTCCTTTTTATAACAAACTTTTAACAAAGCTTCTTGTGCAAGTTTTGAAAGTGTGTTTGTTTGGATGAATGTAAGCCCTTGATTAAATATCAAATTGCATTCTTAACCCTTGATGGGAATCCATGAACCATGCTTCCATTTTCCTTCCATTTTGACCATTGATTGATCCTTCTGATCTTGGCCATCAGTTTTAATTTTCCTATTATATAAATAGAGCTTGCATCTATTGAATAGGGATCCATCTCTTAATATTAAACTTGTGTTGTTAAAATCACTATCATTTGCATCCACATTTAGCACATATTTAGCTTTTTTTTTAGTTTAAATCTTGCATTATTAGCTTAGAACATCCATTAATGGATGCCATGGTAACTTAGGTGCATCCATTTAACATATTTTGAAATTAGGGTTTTAATCTTTCAAATCTTGCATACTTTTAGAACAGCTTTGCATACACTCACATCAATCATCATATCATTTATCATGTTAAAATAGCTCTCATCATGTTTTACAACACACATATCATTGGTTTCATCAATTCTCTTCAATAGAATCAATTGAAATAGGCTCATTATCCAAGGGATTGGGAAAGGGTTGTCATTCTACATCAATGTGACACCACTCCCCTAATAGGATAAGTTTCAATGTCTTAGAGTAGATGTTTATTAAGCTTTCATTTTCTAATATGATAGTTTTAATGGCTTCTTCATCTTTGTTTAAATTGCATGATCTTATTGGGATTGATGCTTAGAGGATTAAGTACGCTTCAAATCCTCATGGATCAAGTGTAGTTAACCTATGATACGTCATGAGTCACAACAGTCATTAAGTGCTTCAAATGAAGTGAGTTTCAAAATGATTCAAAATGATAGTCACTAAATAATTCAAAATGGAAGATGTCATCTTGGTTCAAATGAAGTGAAATTCTATATCAATAAAGTGTTATGATATGTTATTTTTATTAGTGATCTGCATTGATTTGTTCAAGGGGAGTGGTTTGAATCTTGCAAGCTCTGTTTTGCTGCTTCCAGTCTATGGTGGATGCTAATCAATGACAATGTTTACTATTTTAAGATAGTGACTATGACAATTATTTTTATTTGGTAATGGAATCTAGTGGTTGCTTTTAGATTAAGATATGCTTCCTTTGAATAATGCTATTAGTTACTTGGATAGTGACAGAGGCATGTCATAGTGTGCAATAGAATTTTTTTTATTGCATAGTCATCATACATAGTGAATACACAAGTGAAGTATTTGTTTAGAAACTCATTATTGCATAGGTGCTATGAAGAAGAAAAATTTTATTCACAATGGTTGCTTAGAAATTCAATCATTTTCTTGAATTTGTGACGTTCTTGGATAGTGGCTTGGGATTAAGAACTTGATTTGAGATAGTGAATGAGTGGTCTATGAGTGGAAAATATCTCAATTCTTTATTGTGACTTTGGTCATATGGTAGTGAGTACATAGTACAAGTTTTCACGGTCCAGTCATATACAACATGTTGATCTTGATAGTGGGTGCTTGATCACTTGTATTTTTTTAGTGATTCTTGATGTCTTTGTCTTGCTTCTTCTATTCTCAGTGCTCAAATATACAATCTCACAAAATGATGGAAGTTCCATTTTTCATGGCCATATGAGTCTTTAGAAATAATGTGATGCTTATACACTCCTTAAGACACTATCATGTTTACGCTCATCATTTTTATGCCAAGTAATAGTATCTTTTTTTTAAAGGAGTATGTGTAATTATTCATGAGTAGAGACAAGTTGTTTTCAAGAGGTTTCATCAAGTAGAGAATCAAGGTTGCTAGTTTGTCATAATGACATATTATAGTGGTTTATTGAAATTTAAGTTTACAGGTGCCATTTTTTGTTAGGTTGGTTTAATCATTGGTGTTTTGACAATATTTTTCAATTTTGTGATATGCAACAATCATATTAATATGAAAGTGTTGTTAAGTCTTGCATGAGCATATAAACTCTCATGTTAGTGAGGTACTTCAACAAAAATTCCAATGTGGGAGAAAGTAGATCTTCAATATATGTATGGTTATCTCTTGTGGTGAGTGATTTTTTAAAAACAAATTCATACTACTAAGTCAATTTATCTCAAGTCAATCAGCTTAGGAAAAAGGGCAGCTCTCTCAAGGAGGTTAGTTAGCATGCTCAAAGGTTACTTTATCTATTTTATGATAATCATCTAGAAGTGTATAATTTTGTGCAATCATCAATTTTTCAAAGGGGAAAAGCATATCAAGTATGATCAAGTATCTATTTTGCTGAGGTAGGAGTGATATCAATTCTTAGTGTAATAATGGTCATGCTCTATACTCTTGATCATCATAGAGAATTGGAACATCTTCTTTAAGGTTTTCCAATGAGGGAGTAAATGATTGTATCCTAACATGATGGTTTATATTCAGTTTCCTTAAAGAGATTCTATTATAGATAGTGTCTTTGTGTTTTTTAATAGACATTGCTTTTGTGTCTTGAAGTGATTTTTTCGAGTATGCTAGTATGACAGTGAATTTTATTATTTGGAATCATGCGTCTTTCTATTGCTTGCTACTATGTCTTAGTCAATGAGGTTTTACAAATAGTAGTTGTCTTGGACAATGGTATAATTGGCTCAGTTAACAATTTCTTTCTCTCAAGATCATCAAGGGTGGTTGCTAATATTTGGTGCTAGGTTGATGGTGATAGTTTACTCTTGTTACTATCATGGGTCCCTTTGTCATTGTTGTCAAAGGGGTAGAACATTATTCAATCAGTCCATTTCATAGGGGGGGCAATAAGATGTGAAATAATTTGGTTAAGTTGACATCAATGCCAAAGGGGGAGTTTGTTAGTAGTGGAAAATTGTTTTGTCATTGATGTCAAAGGTTCAATGTTCATGGTGTTTACTTGATGCTTCAAAGGTTCTTGATCATTTAGGTATTGATACATGTCAAGGGTAAAAGATACAAGTTAGGAACATATTGTTGTTTGATGCTTCATCTCATGATCTCATGATGGAATTTATCATTGTTCCATTTCATGATGATTGGTGTCTAATACATTTTGATGTTGATACTCAAAGTTAATGGTGTTTGGTGTTTAAGTTTTCATTATTCCCTCATTAGTACTTGCGAAGGACCTTGTTTCTACATTTCAAGGGGTTGCCAAATTCAAAGGGTGCCAATATTTACAAGGGTTCTTTCACAAGTGCTATTTGTTCTTCACTATCAACTTTACGACATGATGGATTCTTCACAATATAGATTATTGGTGTGATTGATGAGTATTCTACATTGCAAAGCATCAAAGGTACTTGTCATGAGTTGGTAATCAAAGGTTAAAAGGTTCAAAATCCTGAACATATCAATGGTTATTTCAATGGCACAATTTTTTGCATCAAGCACATATGATAATCAGCAGAGGTCATGGTCTTTCATGGTGTTGATGTTAGAGGTTGATGGATAGATCATGTAGAGAGTCAAATTGTTGACCATATCCTTATGGTTAGATCTTCTTATAGTATTCCTGGTCTCATGGTGCATTTATTTTAAGGTATTTGTGTATTCAGTTTATGTTGTAGTAGTGGGCTCATTAGTTACATATCCAATTCTTATAAGGTGTTCATGATTCATCAAAAAATGTACTTGTTCATGTCTTTCAAGGTGTTGGTGAAAAAGTGACATGGTGTTATTGCAAAAGGTGTTGTATTTTTCTTTGAGGACATATTATAAAGTGATTGTTGGATGGTATACAAAGGTATATTGTGATGATATTCAGAAGAAGAGATTTTCTTGTAAAATTTGGTTGATGTGGAATTTCTATATCTCATGTCCAACATTCTAAGACTATACTTTACCTTAAAAACCCTAATACATAGGGTTTATGTTGCATAAATATCATCAGAACATAGTTTATTTTATGTTATATTTGGATGTTGACTAACTTAGCAAGTCAAACATATTTTAAGTTATAATTTTGAGGGTTTAAATTCATTATTGAACCAGCCCTGCTTTTTA
Organism: Sequoia sempervirens; assembly: GCA_007258455.2. Classification (NCBI taxonomy): domain Eukaryota; kingdom Viridiplantae; phylum Streptophyta; class Pinopsida; order Cupressales; family Cupressaceae; genus Sequoia; species Sequoia sempervirens. Next base: position 22,633 of record VDFB02138495.1, read on the forward strand.
GGGTCACTGGCTAAGCAAGCACAACTATAATGTCATTCCATTTAATAGAAGATAAATAGATCTATTTGATTAAGTTGTTGGTAGTAAAGAAGGATGAAGGGTTTATACTGAAAACCTATGACAACATGTATTTCCAATGGAAGATGATTTGACAAGAGGTTGACTATCATAGGGGTGTTTGTTGATTGTTGCTAGTCTTGAATGTGAACAGTCAATGTTGGTGCCAATTCTATTAGAGTATTTTTTCTTTTTGAATGAATTTTGTGAGAGGATGTGAAATGTGAATGGGAGGAGCTTTTGAGTTTTGAGAATGATTCTTTTTTGGTGCTAAATAGTATTCATTGAAAAGTTCTTGAATGTGATAGTGATCTTCAATTCAATGAAGAACCTTGTTTTGATATGAAGGTAGATTATATGGTGGACATGAAGGAAAATTATACAATGAATACGACGGAAAATTATACAATGAGTATAAAGGCACAATGAATATAAAAGATCACATAGTAAAAGGAAAGATATGAAATTGATATTATGTTCATATATGAAATAGTGTGGTGCAACAATGTGTGAAGAATGGGAGCTTTTAATTGAAGATGAATAGGTTGATGAATGTTTTGATGATGCTTAATTGAATTGTTCTAGTCTTATTCTGCACAATCTAGAATATCAATAGTCAATTGATATGTGTATGGGTTTTTTGATGAAATGTTTTGTGATGTGAAGGGAAGGTAATTTTCTAAAGGTGAGAAAGTGATTATATTTAATGATGGTGCCAAAAAGTTGGGGGATGTTAGTGCTTGATAGATTTGAAATTTTGAATGACGTGATGTTTCTTTTTATGTGTATGTTTTGATTAAACATGATGACAACAAAATGTATGCTCTTTTGATCATAATATGCATATTATTGATGATGATAATATGATTTTAGTTTAATGGCCCATTTGTTCAATACATAAAAATTGCCACTTATGTTTGTATGAAGTCAAGTCTCTATAAGGTAGTGATTACATGGTTTTTCTTCTACAAGAAATGATTGATTTTATTTGAATGAGATCTTAGATGCTTGAAAATTAAGGAAAATAGAGACAAGGTGATAGAAGTCTAATTGGAGAAGTGAATAAATTGTATAGTTTGGCATTTTTCTGATTGTTGACATATGTTATGGTAAGGTTGGATTGGTGTTTGAAAGAGATGTGATATGTATGGAAACGGAGCAACCCTCTGGTTTGTTCTTTTTCTTCTGAAATGGTGTTGATTGGCTAGTGAGGTAGTTTGGGTTGCTAGTGAGGCATGATGTTTAGGTAGTGAGGCTTGTTTTGTCAGTGAGACATGATGTTCCAATGAGGCTTGTTGTGTTGTCAAACTATATTTTTTTAAATAAAATTATTAGTCAGTCAACATTTTGAACTCTTTAATAAGAAAAGTATTTTAATTGTTCTTGAAAATCACTTAGTTTAATGGTTAATTGTAAGTAGCATATTTTATGTATAGGTTATAAGAATATTCATCAAATTGCCATTTCTAGAACAAAAGATTTCATATCTAATTTTTATTATTTATTCTTTTAAAAAATTCTAATAATTGTTAAATATAGAAGAAAGACAAAAATCAAAAAGTAGTAAAGTACAAAAAGGATGATGGCCATTGGATATTGATAAACAACAAACTAAGGTGGATCTTAGGGATTAAGATTCTATTTAAATATAATATTTTTCATTTGCCAAACAATCGATAGTAATTTTATAGCTTATTTTCACAAAAATAATAAATAAGATCTAAAATTTACTTTTAACCATTCAATTAAATAATATTTAACAATAGACACTGCTATGTGAATACAAAGCTTGAAGTCTATTGAACTTTACATGGATCAGCTAGAAGTCAAATCTAAGACCTTATATTAGTTGCAGGGGTATTCTACCATTGAATTTAGGCATCAATCCATCTTTGATCAAGTGTGACTTATTTCCAACACCACCCATAAGCCATTATATAGAAGTTTGGGGCTCTTAACCTTAATACAATGCTGAATTTATGGACCAACTAAGATTTGAACATAAGACCACCTGTTTGCTACTCAAATTTTCTAGTGATATGGATCTGACTTATTTCCAACAAAATCAACCTCATGGCTGAGAAGACAATGTGGAGGAGGATGGGGGAAAAAGGCTGCTGAGAGGACACAAAAAGAGGAAACTAACCAATACAACTGTTGATACACCGTTGAGAATTATTACTACAGATTCAGCTGTGGCCTCTATAAGGGAAATGGGCAATTGTATCTACTTTGCATTTATCCACAATTAGGATATTTTTCATCTTTGAACATTCGAGATCACAACGTAGACACTCTAACCTAAAAGCATAGACAATTTCTATAATTAAAAGTGATACCTGTGTGCTCGATAATTTTCCTCGTGATGTTGCAATTGTCTGTGCTCATCTCAAAAGCCAGAAACCTACTACCCTCCTTGTGCAGCTGCGAAGCAATCCTTACAGCAGAATAGCCACAGTATGTCCCGATCTCAAGAACCACCCTTGGATTATATTTCTCAATGGCCTAATCTAAAATGGGTCCCTTGTCATCACAAATGTTCATGAGCCAGCTAGAGGTCCTTGTATAGGCATCCATTACATTCAAGACGGAAAGGGGATTGCCCTTTTCAGCCGTTTTGACGACATGGTCGAGTAAAGCATTCTCCCGGTCATCCCCTGCTTGGCCCGTCGAAACGAGCTCCTTCATGTTCATCATTGCTTTCAGGGAGGAAAAGGTCGTGGACAGAGCAGCGAGAGCCATGTTGAGCTGTGATGAAAATATTAGTTTTGGGAGCCTTGCATAGGATGTGTATTTAGTGTACTAAACTATACTGTAGACCATCGGTAGCTGTCGTTTTAGGTAGTTTAAAGCCATTTGTATGTAATGTAGATAAGGATTCATGACGCACTGTTCAAGAGACTCCTTCAATACTCAATAGAGTATTCATCCTAGTTAAAAAGAAGAAAAAGACAAACCATACTATCAATTCTTGCAACTCTGATTAGACACCCTCCTAGATAATATCAGAATTTTGAAGCTTTGAAAATTCCGTCGCCCATGACTAATGACCGGGCGTAAATAATTCATCAAAATCGTTGCCTTTTATGTGCGTTTTCAAAGAATGAATGATGTTAGAAATAGCAAGCATAGATGCGAGGCCTGAAAGGTCAAGAGAACTGCCTAAACACGCATTATTAATGAGGCAGAAAAGTCTTGTGAGTGGAGATTGGCATTATTAGTTGAAGACTCTTGTGATTCAATAAAAGTTTAAATTTGACGGTCGTATGGATGTATTTAAGTATTTTGTATTAAAATATAATTAAAATTTTGGAATGTTTGTCTCATATAAAAGGAAGGGAGGGAATGGGAGACTTTATACTAACTACTTAATATTTTGCATTTAGTTTATGATTTAAGAGAGGGAAGGTGAGTAGAGATTATATATTAACTATTTAAGATTTTGTATGGTTATATTTATATATTATTTAATTTATAGTTTAAGAACTTTTTTATGGGTAGTGTATATATTATTGTAGACATTCAAATTTGACTATTCTCACATGGTTAAATTTGTCTATTTTATTTGTCTATTTTGTCAATATTTCATCTTCTGTCTAAGGCTCTTAGAGTATTTAATTCAACAATTAAATACTTTACCTTACATTTTTTCCTCTCTATAAATAAACATATCAATTTATTTAATTTATTCATTTGACCTTTTTGAATAAAACCAATTTTAAATGTTTTCTTTTTCTTTCTCTTTGACACATCCTCCATAACCCTCTTCTAATTTGAATTAATTTAATTAATCCATGACTAGATTGTGCACACCTTAATCGAGATTAATGTCACATCCTCCATATTCTCCCACTTGCTTTTAATCTCTCATTAATTTTCTTAATCATGTATTTGCACAACCTTAATTTAATCCCCTTGCTACATTTAGAATATCTTTTTAGTCAACCTTCACATTTTCCGTATTTGGTATAGACCCTCTTCCCCATGTGAATTTAAAATTCACTTTTTATTCCTCCAAGGATTCTCCTCTTCCCCATGTGATAATTGAAAGGTCACATCAAGTCACATGAAGCCAAAAACATTCTATTATATAGACCTTATTTTATCCACAAGGTACTTTTTAGCTTCTTTTATAAAAACCTTGTCTTATCCACAAGGTGTTTATCATATGAATTTAAAATTCATATTTATTCTCCCAACCACCTTATCCACTTCAATCATGTGAATTAAATATTCGCATTTATTTATCCAACCAATTCTCTCTTCCCCATATATATTTTTTGAGGAATACTAAAATTCCTCATATATCACTTTCATTCTCACTTGGGGACAAGAAGTTCCTTTTTGAGGAAATCTTCTCCCCTCCCAAGGTACTTTCAAAGTACTTGTCCTTTTTCCGCATCACTTGTCCTTCCTCCACATCATTTGTAACTTTTTCATTTCACCATGTCATTTGGACACTTCATCCTCCACATGGTAAGATGTGAGGGCTTATGTCCTCAACTCACCATAGCCCTCCATCTTAGCCATGGTGGCTCAATCATAATCATTGAATTCTCTAGAATTATTTTTTTTTTTCTATAAATACCCCCTTTTCTTATTCATTCATTTATATTAAGCATTTTTATCACACTTATGCTCTTAAGCTCTCAAATCATCAAGCACTTCTTTGCATTCAAGCTATTTTGCATACTTACCTTCATTTCACCATTATTGCATACTTAGTTTAGCTTTCATCACCTTGCATTCACTTTCCATCACATTGTCATCAAAAGAGCACATAGCCAAATTTTAATCAAGGGCTAACCAAGGGATCAACACAAATAAAGGTATAATCACTCTCATTTTTATCTTTATTTTTTACTTAACTTAGGCTAATCATTGAGGTGGTCTTGTGTTCTTTACATTGCATTTTTAATTTATTTTGCATATTTAGAAGTAAAAAAACACTTGCACACAACTATCATTTATAAAATAGTGTTACATATATTTATATAAAACAAGTGGGTGGGAAGAGTAACATTGTTCAATTTCAAATGGAGTTATAGTCTCTAAGAAAAAAGAGCAAAATTTGGCTCAAAAATAGCTATTCAAATGGGACAAAATCTATATTTCAAAATTATAATAGAGATTATAAAATTTATTTCTAATTCAAATTAGGTATCATGGGAAAATGAGGAAAGATCCAAGAGTACCCTTTGTGAGGCTTTTGATTCTAAATTTTTGTGTTAGGATAGTATTTCTAGTCCTTCCACCAATGTTTACGAGACTAAACACCAATTTTGTGAACCAAATCAATATGGATGATTTCAATTAATAAAAGTTTCAAAATTCCATGATCCTAATTGGAAATATGAAACTTTTCCTTGAACTCATTCTAGGATAAGTAATTCTTTGTAACCTTGGAAAAATGGTTAGGGAGATTTTTTACCCCCTTTTGGAAAAACCTCAAGGAAAAGACCCAAGGGGTCTTAGCAAGAGGATGCTATTGACACTAAAAAATAAGATGATGTGTCTCCTATTTATGTTTCAAAATTATTTGGTTTGAGAAATTTTTAATTTTAATTGAGTTGAATCTAGTTCTTAAAAAATTAAATATTCTCGGTTGTATTAATTCCACTCTTTTTAGATCCATG
>VDFB02138496.1:0-54848 GCA_007258455.2 Sequoia sempervirens
TGCTTCAAAAAAAAGTTAAAAGATATTCAAGATGGAAGAAAGTCACTAAGACTAATTTCAATGATAAAAATGATCCCAATAAGTTTATTTCAATTTGTTAATTTATATTTTTATTTATGATTTAATATTTTATAGTTGATCTTGGCATAATTTTCTCCCCCGGAATTTTTTCCATCTTTGTATGAAATTTTCAGCTTTTTGTTTCCCAATTAAATTTCAAGTAATTGAATTCCATTTATACCTTTGGTTTGCCAAGTTAATCTTGACCCCAAGTAACACTACTATGATCAAAATAGACCTGTGTTATTTAAATTTATTCTTTATGTGTCTCATGCATAATTCAAGTTTATTTTGTATATTAATGCAAATTTTGCATTAGTCAAGTTTTTGAGAGTCCCAAGTCCAAGTCAAAATTTTGGGCTTCTGAGTTTTTGCCAAGTTCAAGTTTTCAAACTTTGATACCAACCACATAGAGGTTCAATTCTATTTTATTCATTTGCTTGTCTGGAATGGTGATATGGAGTCTTGAATAAGAAACCTCGTTTGATAACCACAAAGAATGGAAAACACAACATATACCAAGAGCTTGATGTTTTGAGAAATTTAAAAAAGCAATGTGTAACGCTTTGAGAGTGTTTTTCTCTATGTTGATTTCCAATGTATTATGCTGAAGTAATTTCGAGGTTTGTAGCTACTAATGTGAATCAAACATAAAAAGGGAGAATTGGATACAATTTTGGAACAAATGAAAGGAATGCATCATCAAGTTTATGGAGACTAATCAAACCTGTTCTGGCCAAAGTTCCGATCCCTCTATGAGGTGAAGAACTGCTTCAGCATCATATTTGTCTGAATATGATAAAAATGACCGCAGCCTATTTCTGGTGGACCAACAGATGCATTGCTTGCCCGATTCTTCATTTGGGTCTTGCACTTCTTTGGCTGTAAGGGAACTGTCATTTAAAACCTTCTTTTCTTCATTCAATATGCAATCTGCCGTACTCTGAGCAACATCTTCATGTAAAGTTCCACTCTGTGTGACACTTTTAGAAGCACCAATAGCTTCCTTTGCAAGCAGAAGAGCATATGAAGTATGAAATCGAATATCTTCACAGCCTTGCTCCTCTATCAGCCATTGCAAATATCTGAAATAAAAGAATATTTTAAAATTTTTCCAAGGATACTAACTTGAAGAGATTTATGGTTATGTGCTAAAGAGCATAAGCAAGGAAAATTCCAAAACATTCAAACAGAAAAATTTGTAATACTATAATATATTACTCTAGATGTAAGTGGAATGTCAAAGTTTGGTTAACTCCCAAATTTAAAAGATGACCAATCCATAAGATAAATGGAAACAAATCCCCCTATGGCCTTTTGTAAGGGGATCCCCTACACCAAATAGGTCACTAGCTAGACCGTAACCTAAAAAGCAACATTTTATAAACATTATACCAATCCCCATAAAGGGGAAAGTGACCATTGCTATAAATGAGCAAAACAAAAGTCAGAATCCCCTAGTATGATCCATGTAAAGTTAACTTTAAATTTTGCCAAGGTCTCTAAAGATAAAATGCATTATCCAAGTAGCTAGTGACCAATCCATAAGATAAATGGAAACAAATCCCCCTATGGCCTTTTGTAAGGGGATCCCCTACACCAAATAGGTCACTAGCTAGACCGTAACCTAAAAAGCAACATTTTATAAACATTATACCAATCCCCATAAAGGGGAAAGTGACCATTGCTATAAATGAGCAAAACAAAAGTCAGAATCCCCTAGTATGATCCATGTAAAGTTAACTTTAAATTTTGCCAAGGTCTCTAAAGATAAAATGCATTATCCATATGCCCAAATATACTGAGACCGATTTGGTCCAAGTTCAGTACCTACATCTTGACTCAAGTCTAACCTAGGTATGCCCAAAGCATGTCCTAAGTCTATGCATTCAGCCATGAACGCATAGGAATGCATAGGAGTAGATACATGCCCTATGCATACCCCACACATACACAAGTGAACCCTATGGAACTTGTAAAAAAATAGATTTTGTTTAATAAAAATAGCGAAAAGTAAATATAAAACATAACTAACCCTAGCTAACCCTAAAAAGTAACTTTTATGTCACTTATAAAACACAAACACAACACTTGTTCTTGTCTCTTGTTCCTCACACACCCAAAACTCATTCTCTTCTCATTGCTCAACGTTGCTATTTTTTTGAGCACTCAAAAGGTGTTATTCCTACAGCTCAAGGAGTGTTAGCTAGGTACTACAGAGGTCAAAACACTTGTATCTAGGAGAATCATCATTCAAGGTAATTTTTTTATTTCTATAAATGTAAAGTATGTTTAAAATTTATATCCAAGCTTCTTTTTCTCTTTACCAAAAACGATCTCTTATTTTTTCCATTTATAGTTATAATTCATTTTTTTATGCAATCTAGGGTTATATTTTTTTGTTACTTTTTTAAGTTTGACAAGTAACAGTAACCTAGTTGAATTATGTATTCTTTATTTATTAATTTTCCTACTATTTATTTATTTTAAACATGTAAGTACAAGCATAGTTGCATAAATCATCAAAAAAATCAGGATTAATAGAGACTTGCTCCTATTGCATATTTTTTCCCAAAAAAATCACAAGCTTTTTTTAATTAATCGGTCAACCAAAAATGGGAAAATTTTGGGATGAATCAGGGGAAAATCAGTGCATCCCAATTTTTTTTAATTTCTTTTGCATTTTCTATTTTATTTTTAAAACTTTTTTGGGCACAACTTCTTCTCTTTTTCTTTTAATGAAATGTATTGTGTTTCTTAATATGTCAGTTTTTCCTAGACTTTCCCAATTAATTGAAAACTCTTCTTTTGGTTTGCCAAGTTATTCTAGAAAACAGATTTTTGCTACTATGGGTAGACATATACTTTACGATGGCTAGTAGTTCTAGCTTAGTGGGCCAAGGGTCGGCTAGGGCTTTCAGATTTTACTCATCATCACCTCTTTGGTGACATGTCATAATGATTGACCACCTTGGTGAAGGTGGATATTATTTTTGGCACTCTAACAAGTGCCAAAATGAGTAGAAGAGATCGCCTAGTCAAGTGATAGCTCAGTTGTGCACAATGTCAGCCAAAGAATCAAAGCTTGTGGTGGGCTAAACAAACATGAGTTTGCAAATGAACAAATTCTTGCTTGTATCAAAGAGCAAGAGGAAACAAATATTTGAACTAAGAGAACAAGATCAAAATCTCATCCTTTGACCAAAACACGATCCCACAAGCCACGTACACAACCATCCTCCACTACTCCAATAGTGTTTGCCGTATATTCTTTTATTTTCACACTATATTCCCAAGAAGAAAAAGGCCTCACTCTTATTCGAGAAAGAATCAAGGATCCAGTCCCATTCATGCTGAAGCATCCTAGGGGTGGAGCAATATTGTGTAACCTATAAATATGTGTTTCTTTTCTTTTGGGTTTTGGTATTCTGCATAGAAAATTAGGTTGTGCAAACTTGTGTGTTTTTATGCATTGCGTTGGTGTGTGTGTGTGTTAAGGGCAATTTTGTTGTAAGCAAACCTGCACAACTCTTGCTCTTTTGATTAATTTGTTCTTTTGTGCAAAACCCAGCTAGACTAAGTTGTTCGATGCATCATGCATAAAGCTTTGGATGAGTGCAATCCAGACCATGCAGTCCATGCACTACCCCACAAGCTTCTCCATGATCTCTACAATCTTTAGTGTTACCACACAAGTTAGTGAATGATCTCTGATCAATGTGCAAGTCTTTGCACAAACCTATGTCTATTGTGCTAGCCTTTGTGCCATCAAAGTCCCCAGTGCTTCTAAATAATTGAACATGAATTCAAAAGGAACCAAATGGTTGATTATGTCTAACCATTGATTGCCCTCGTCTGAGAGACATAATTGATTAGAAGCACACTTAGTGGCACCAGACCCATTTCTTTTGGAATTTGAATAAGTAGTTAGGTGTCAATTTACACTCACATCTTGTAGTGCTAGTTACACCCAAGATCAGCAACACTTGGCATAACTGTTTCTAACATTTTAGCTCACTGATCAAAGCCAAGACTCACATGTGATCCATTAGACAATCATGGACTTTCAAGAACACGCTCGACTTTCAAGTTGGAGAACAAAGAGCTTTTGTATAGAGAACTAGAGAGGGCATATCTGAGTTTGGGATTTGGGTAGATTGTAACCAGAGAGTCCCTGCTCAGGTTGGGTGTTTCTCATTGGCTTGGGTAGCTAAAATTGATGATTCCACAAATTTGAGTGGCCCATGTTTGTATTTTGTTTCTCTACAAATTAATATAGGTATTTTGTTTCTAAATCTTCATATTTCTTCCTAGTTTCTTCAATTGTGTACTCTGCACATCTGTTTGCAGGTTGTTCATTTGACCTGATCATATGTGTGTGTGTGTTCCCATAATGGCGAATCTTAACAAGTTTCTTTTTGCAGACCGATCACTTGTACAAAGTTTGGCAGGCTTGTTTCAGACTTAATGTGATCAAGCAAATCCCAAGGGATGTCCTACTCCTGTGTATCTTGAGCAAAATGAATAGTGTTATCTTCATTCTAGTAAAACAAGTCAAGGAAGCTTCATTGCTGTTATGCGCTGGTTACGATTAAATATGGTGCACAGGTGTAATGTCCCTCCCCTGATTTGCCCTAGAATTTGCCTACTGATCACAAATTGCAGCAAATTAGGGTTAAGGCTCGTCTTACCAAATAAATATCTCTTTAATAATGCAATCCTAGGTTTGAATCCCGCAATCACCACATGAACAATATATGCAAATATATATATGCTTACTTAATAGAGTTCGGTAATTACATCACATCATAGATTATCAACAATGTAAACATATTAGGATTTTGGGAGAAGGGACAATGAAGGGTCCGCCCAAAGCCATATACCAAGCCTAAGAGGGTGTATAGCACAACCCTCCCCCTTGGCAACTTGTATCTGCTTTCCCCATCAGTGTTCCAACCCCCTAAAGACACTTGCCACCTTGTGGAGTTGGGTGGGGGCCATAAGTGGGTAACTCGGCTCTTTGTGTAAGTTCCCTCTGGTTGGCTACCTCCTAGCCTCGTTTACCCCTTTTGCTTACACCCCAGGCCCTTCCTACAAGGTGGGTTCGAAACAATCAAACATATCTTCTATTCTATCATAAGAAATCACAAATCAAATATTCTTTTATTATGTGTGGCAATATTTATACAGATGTAAGATATGAATGGCAAAAATACACCTGAATATAGGATATATCTGATACTAGCAACCTGCGGTGATGAACTGAACTGATTCCTTTTTGTTTCCTGGTCTGTATGTTTTCTCTCCTTAATCAATGATCGTTTATCTTCATTTATCTTCCTTGACTATCTTCTTCTTCTTACATAACTTTCACATCAGACTTCATTTCTGAGTATCTCCTATTAATATATTTATTCCTATTTTTGTCCTCATTTATATATCTGTGTGTGAATCTGATAGATGTATTTGATCTGCAGATTGCCTGAATGTAAAAATGCATTTCTCAAGATATTTATGTCTCCACACAAATCTTATTTTTATATGCTTATGCCTCTATGTAAAGAGAGGCATCTTTTTTGAAGGGAGGCATCTCTCTCAAAAGACATTACCTTTAGTTATGAAGTGATCGCTGCCTTTGATAACACAAACTTTAATTTTATTTATCCTTAAATTATAAGCGCTGCCTCCTCATTCTTCTAACATGTAAATTTCTGTATTAGTCGCTGCCCTTCTCTCTTGAATATAATCGCTATACTTATATAATTATTACTGTAAATTAAAATATACTAAAAAAGTTATCGCTGCTGTTCTCTTAATGTATATTATGTTATGTATCAATTAATAAATTATTATATGTTTCCTTATTTTGTTATATTTGATAAATATAATTATAATATTATCTTATGATAATTATAATTATAATAATATTAAATTGTTAATATTTATATTTATATTGTTATTCGTTTTATTTATTCATTTGTATTTCAATGTTAGGGTTTTTAGTGTTGCTATTTCGGGGGCATGACAACGGAGGGTCTCCTTTATGGCTGCCAATGTAAATGATCAAATGAAAATCTCTCTGACGAGATAGAGAGAATATTTATTATAGCTGTTCCTTCCACTAAAGGAGCGATTAGAGCCACAATTGGCAAGGATCTGTTTGCAGAAGGTCACATCCATGATCACACAATATTATAGACTTTTGTAATGAACATTGACGTCCTTGGCAGGAAAATGTATGGTAAGTTGGCACTGAACAAATTTGTTAGGCAAAATGATATTCTTGTAGCCATTTCAAGTTACAACTATCAAGCTGTATTGGGTGACATTGGGGGAGTATTTAATAGAATGGCCTTAAAGAATAATACAGAATTGAGAGAATGTTTCAGGTTGTTCATACTTGACCTCATGAAATACAACTTGGAAGAATTTAGGAACTTTTTGAATGGACAGCTTGATTTTCTCTCCCCTCATCAGATGAAAGGCTTGAAGAATTAAAGGACTTTTGTATCTACTACATAATACTAACTAGAGTATTGTATTTGGTGCATCTCTAATCTGAGGTTTGTTTTAACTGTAAGGGAGCTGTCCCCTTGGCAGCAACTTGATTATGTGTGTAATTTGCACAAAAAAATATACAAAATTATCAATTATCAGACCACTATCAGCCAAACCCAGTGTAATATCCCCAACTCAAACCATGCGAATTAACAACATATTGGCTGTCCTTTCCTTGGATCACCCAAGAGGAAGAGGACTTAGAGCATCATTGGGTAAGTATTGGAGTCTTTGGCTTGTTCTCAATTCTATTCTTAAGTTGTGCGCATGTCTTTTTATGCCACTTAAGTGAACTTAAGTTATTTTAAGTTGAGGGCACGTCTTTTTAGGCAACTTAAAAGACTCCTAGCCAAAAGACTTAAGTCGTCCCTTTTTTATGTACTTTAAGTGACTTTTAAAAAGCATGTGACAAAAGGCAAAAGGGGGCGTAGGGTTTCAAGGAGCTTATTGGATCAATTTTTAAGTTTTTGATGTGGAGCTTTGGATTAAGAGGTGGTGATTCAAGGGCTGAGATTAATTCATCTCTTTGGGAGGTATCATATAACTCTCTAGGGTTCTTTTAGAGATCATTATGTTGTGATTTTTCTGTTTATTGCTGCTGCAACTTGGCTTAAGGTCTGAAAGCCTTGAGCATCCCTGGTTTCAGAGAGACATACGGGCTTCCCCTAGTTAGAAGGGTGTGTTTCAGTGGAAGAGCTTTGGTTTAGAAACCATAGCACATCATCTTTTCTGGGCTGCAATTGTTTATCAGGTTTGGAGGCCGATTAAGAGGTGAAATTCAGAGTTCAGGTTCAGATTTGGTTCATCTATGGCATGATATCTTCACATTTCTGAGCATTCTTGAGGACGGCAACAAAAGTGCAAGTAAATCAGACCTAGCACTACCTTGTCTTGGGAAGTTTGATGCCATATTTAAGGGCTGCTAGGGTTTGAAAAAAGATTGAGGTATTTTGTATCTAAAATCTGCATACTTTATTCTTCTTTATCTAAAAAAAATTAAAGAAAAACCATCGTGTTTCATTTTTGGAAATTTTGTGCAGAAATAAGAGGATTCTCTATATTTTTCCTAAGTTCAATAATACTCACAAATTTATTTCTTTTAGCAGAAAAATCAGATCAATAATCGGATTATAAATCTGAGTTTGTTGTTGAAATTCTTATATGCAAATTAAGTTTCAGATTTTTCAGTGCCCTAGTTTTGGAAATATTGTTATTTTTCTATTATCCTTATTTGGGGGTATTACAGTGGTATCAAAGCTACAAGACTTGGCAGTCTGTTTAGGTTGGTTGAATGCATGGAAAGGGTGGTCATAACCTGGAAAAACAGAAGGGAATAATGGCTAACAGTGAACAACTACCATCATCAAGTGAAGAGGAGGTAAAACATATGTTTGCAGAAATGTTAAGGCAGTAACAAAACACCAATTTGTATTTAAGTCAGATGGCTCACAACACAGCAAATGGAAGAAACATGATGCGTGTGGAAAGAGAGGACAGTAGCAAAGTTGCAGAAAACAATGAACACTCTAATAGCAAACCTTCAGGTTCATCACAATCTAGACCCTTCATGCCTACCTTTCTAAAAGAGGATAAGCCTATACAGGAGGAACCCATGAAGAACAATGAGGATGCTGAAATTTTGGCTAAGTATCAAGCTTTGGGGACAGATTTTCAGTCAGCTATCTCTTTTAGGGACTATTTGGAGGTCACCAAACGCACAAAGCCAAAGCAGAATCAATGGAATCAAGGGAAACAAAATTATGGGCTGCATAAAAGGTTGGGTCATCTATCCTTGCTGAGCTTTGATGGATCATCCAAGGGTACAGCTAGAGCTTGGATTTTGAAATTGGATACTTACCTTGCCCTAAATCAGATGGAGATTGAGGCCATCAAATTTGCTACCCTTCACCTTGAAGAAGTTGCACATGAGTGGTGGTATCATGGTTTAGTGACAAAAGGTCATGGCGCAATAGTCTCTTATGATCAATTTTGCACTACATTGATAGAGCAATTTGACTGCAAGGATTCAGAGGCACACTCTAGAGAATTGGCACAGTTCAAACAAGTTGGGACACTTGATGCATACATTTCAGAATTTTAGTGGTTGTCAGTAATGGCTTTTGATGTGTCCGAGAAGAGGTTGATTTTGTGGTTCATAGAGAGTTTGTCAGAACCTCACAGGGGTTGGGTCAAAGCTTTTGATCCACCAACCTTGCAAGATGCTATTAAGCATGCAAGGAATATGGAGCTATCTACACCACACTCTAGGTTTCCTTGCAAGTTTCCGCAAAGACCCTTATCATTGAGTTTTCCACAAAGGAAGGACAAGAAACCAGAATATACTAGACCAATGGGTGAGATGTCTATGCCAGTTGGTGGTGCATCTCATGATTCGAGAGATGAGATGAGACGAAAGAGGATTTGCTTTGATTGTCTTGAGCCTTGGACACCTAGACATAAGTAAAAGTGGGGGCAAGACCCACTGGATTGAGGTCTTCGAGAAACCTAGTGATGATGAGTTGGAGACACAGGTTCATGATGAGCAACATGAATAGATGGATGGGGAGACAAGAAGATGACCATTAGAATGATTTGGCATCGATGGAGGGTGTGATTGCAACCCTCACTACCACTCATTATAACGCCTTCAGAGTAAAGGGCGTTGTGCAAGGACAATGAATTGTTGTGTTGATTGATAGTAGGGCTACCCACAACTTCATTGATGCGTCCTATGTGAAGAAGCAAGGTTTGAAAGTGGAGGAGCATGATGGTTTTCATGTGTGGACGGCGAATGGCATGTTGCGTTGTGTTAATCTTGTTCCACAATTGAGTATCACCTTCGGTAATTATACCCATAGTTGCAAAACTCGCCAAATGCAAAAACTCGCCAAGCCCGGAAAATATGGTACGGAAAAAACTCGGCAAAAGTTCGGAAAAAACTCGGCAAAAAACTCGGCAACTTAAAAAATTGCTTAAACTTCATTAAAATCACATTTTTTTTGCAAAATTCAATGATAAGATGCATCCAATGAGTCAATAAAATGAGAACATAGAAGAAACAAGCTGAGTCTAGTTATATTTGATTGATTTGAAAGAAAATTAGATACAAAATCGCATCCCCATGTGGAATGCTCAATACGCTGATAGTATACTAATAGTTTGAAACAAAATGAAAATAGCAAATTGTTTTTGTAAAACTGAAAGTAAATACAACATTAATATATTTCAGCTTTTACAAATTCACATCTTCCTCTTCCCATGTCTAGTATTTCTCAGTGTTCTCACTACGGGAGCGGCTGTAGTTGTAGGCATCTGCTGTGGCTCCTCAACCTCCATCCTGGATGCAGAGGCTACTACCGGTGGCTCTGGCACTGCCAATGACTCCTCCTCAGGATCATCCTCAATGTCATCCAATGAGAATGCAAATCCACCCTCGTCCTCCATTGCTTGTCGCTCAAAGTCATAAATCTCATTGTCAGAAAACAATGGAGGTTGCTCATCTTGCCCTATCCAATCATTGTATGGATCTATCTCATCCAAATCAATTGGATCATCTGATATCTCCTTAACTTGTTTTTTGCGCAGCCGAAGATTATATTGCACATACACAAGGTCATTCAGGCGTTTCTGAGCTAGTTTGTTCCTTTTCTTTGTGTGGATGGCCTCAAACAAGCTCCAATTGCGCTCACAATTGGAAGAGCTACAAGGCTGCGATAAGACACGGAGGGCAAATTGCTGGAGATGTGGGGTATTTCCACCCCAATTTGACCACCAAACATCTACAAAAAACAAATTAAGAGTTAGAAGAGAACCTAGAAACTTAGAAAGGAAAGTCAAAACTCAAAAGTTGAAATTTGAAAACATATTTTATCAAATTATCAATATTTGTAACTTGTAAATTTCAAAATTTATACCTGGTGGTTGATTGTGTATTGCTCTCTTTGCTAGCTCTAAAGAGAAGAGTTCACCCCTTTTTTCTCTATAACTTTGGATTTCATTAACAACAAGGTCTCCTGCATCAAGGTTAGGTGACATTCTCTGAATGCACTTCATGAGTCCCTCCATAACCTCTCCAGTAGGATCTGAGTAGGTGCTTGAATGGAAGAAATGAGGGTTCAAGAAGTAGCCTGCTGCATGGATGGGTTGGTGGAGTTGATGGTTCCACCTCCTGTCAATAATCTCCCAAATGGGATCAAATTTGAGGCTGTCCCCTTTATAATAATTTTTTATAGCCTCCTTGGCCCTATCCATGGCCTCATAAAGATATCCCATTGGGATTTTATCCCCATCCACCAAGCGGAGCACTCTAACCAAGGGCTCTGAAAGCTACAAATTACAATATAAAAATGCAAAAAGATTAGAGTTTCAAATTTACAATGAAAGACATCAAAAAATTTATTCAATTTGAATTCAAATTCAAAGTTTTGAAATTGAAGTTACCTTCACAATCTCTGCAGCCTTTTTTGCAAATTCAGCATCAAACACAATTCTTGACACGTTATCTCCATCCGGCTTCTTTGAATAGGTTGAGTCATCCCATGATTTACTCACAAACATTTGTTTTAAAGCCGTCAAAGAACCAAGAATGCTTTGCAACGTTAAGAAGATCGTTGCAAACCTTGTGACACCTGGCCTCACCAATTCTTTCCCATGGGTGTGCTCCCTCATCAAGCGAAGAACCCAAGGGTGATTGTAGATATATTTAGTGATTCTCCTCGCGTCCTCTACAATTGGTGTGACCCAATCTAGTTTTCCTATGTCCTCCAAAAGAAGGTCAAGGACATGAGCTGCACATGGTGTCCAAAAAATTGAGGGGTGTTTATCTTGGAGAAGTCTTCCTGCTGCCACATATGCTGCTGCATTATCAGTTATGATTTGCACAACATTTGCAATCCCCACCTCCATGCAAACTCCCTCCAACATCTTAGCCAAATTTTCTGCACTTTTTACAATGTGGGAGGCATCAACTGATTTTAAAAACACCACCTCTTCTTTGCATGCAACCAAAAAATTAATGATGGTACGGTTTTTTCCATCCGTCCACCCATCAGAAAGAATAGAGCAGCCATATTTTTGCCATTTTTCTTTTTGCTCCTCTACTGCTGCCCTTGCCCTTTCAGTTGCATTAGTAAGCAACCTACAAGTACAAAGTGAAATTAAGTACACAATTTTAATTTGTAAACAAAAAAATAGCTTAAATTCATCATAAATTAAACTTAAAAAACATAAATTAAATAACATAAACTAACCTCCCACTCAAGTCCGTGCGAGAAGGCGCCTTGTAGCCTTTTCCTGCAACTGTCAATGCGGTGACCAAATTGTGCCAGTAAGGAGAACTCGCCACATTGAAAGCAATATTGTTAAAATACCAAAAATCTGCACAAGCAATGTCTGCTTGCTCATGCACCTCCCTATTCCATCCAGTCGCCTCTAAGGAAGGTTGTGCACCAGTTGTGTTTCTAGGCACAAAAAAACTATCCAACCGTGTCGGTGTAGGTCCTGTAGCTGCCCTTGCCCCTGGTGCTCTACTAGAGGAAGATGAAGGGATGGAGGTTGAGGTGCCAATGGGTTGCCTTGACCTTCGCACACGTGGGCCACGAAGAGAGCCCACTATCTCCTGAATCTCCTGAGTAACATCATAATCATCATCTGACTCAACTGGAACACCTTGAGAAGAGGCAATGGTTGCTTGCATTGCTGCTCTTGCCATCTCTCTTTTCATTTTTTTTTCTTCTGCAGCTGAAAGTATGGCATTCATTTGTCTTTTTATTTCCTCTGTTGTATGAGGACATTCCTTAGCATCACGTTGAGGGATGCCTGCAAGGTGGTACTTGAGGCGATTGATGCCCCCACGATATACTTTTTTACATGGAATGCAATATACTGTGCCAGGTATGGGTCCTAGATAAGCATACTTCCAAGCAGGATCTCTAGCTCCTGGAGGACGTTTACCTACAAAGTCCGCAGGCACGGATGGGGCAGAGCCTGAGGCAGAAGTGGGTTCAGAAGCCATTATCAATTAATTATTAACCTACACAAAGTGAAAGTCATAGCACAACTTGTTAGTTTTTGATAGAAAATTTAAAAACAAACTAAATTAGATTAAATCAAGAGAGATTACTTTAAGTTTAAATTACTAAAAATCTATCACTAGATTCTAAATCTAAACATTTTCATAACAAAAAAATTGGATTTAAAAATAAAAAATAAAAACTAGGGTTTCAAAAAAATGTGAAAAAATGTAAAAAATATGAAAATGACTTCAAACTAGTAAAAAATTAAGCTAATCTAAGATTGTAAGCATGTTATTCAACAAAAAAGAGGATTCAATCATTCAAAACAAAAAAAAAATAACTAGGGTTTAAAGAAAATTTTAAAAAAATGAAAAAATCAGCAAAATATGTTAAAAAATCAGAAAAAATCATTAAAAAATCTTGTTTTGATGAATCTAAATCTTGTTTTGATGAATCTAAATGCATTTAAATCATTTTCACACTACAATCAAATGATTTTTAAACATAGAACCAACAAGAATGAAGAATTTTTTTAAAAAAGAAGAAAGAACAAGAAAAATGAGAAACCCTACCTGGAAATCCAATTTGCCTTCTAAATTCGATGTAAATGCCCTTCAAATCTTGTCTTTTGGATGCAAAATCACTGCAAATGAGTGCACAATGCCTTGGAGAGGTTTTTTGCTGAGTGTGAGAAGAGAGTGAATGAAAAAAGACAACTTAAAATTGCTTTTTAGCGGCTGCTTGGGCGTTCTAACTGTCGCGCGGGTTTTTCTGAAAACTCGCCGTACTTTCTGGAAAAACTCGCCAAAAGTACGGCGAGTTTTTCCAGAAAGTACGGGCGAGTTTTCTGGCGTACAAGTGCCTGAAAAACTCGCCCCCTGGAAAAACTCGCGAGTTTTTCACTACTCGCCGGGTTTTGTGCGAGTCTTGCAACTATGATTATACCCTTACTAATGATTTTTATGTGATCAACATTGAGGAGACCAATGTTGTGTTGGGTGTTCAATGGTTGCATACCATACTTTAAAACTATGCATTTGAGTTTTACAACAGATGGTCAGAAGGTGGTATTACAAGGCTTATCTTCAGATGCGCCTAGTCATTTCAGCCAAGAGGATGGAGAAAATTTTTTGGCATTCAAAGGTTGAGTGGGCAATGCAGTGTTTCATTTCAAATAAGTTTATCAATACAGGTCAGTGTGGATAGCATGTTGACATACAGGGCTTGTTGGACAAGCATAGTGTGGTATTTTTAGATCTACCGCATGGACTACCTCCAGATCATGGATAGAAATCCCATTTTTACAAACCCCTACCGTCATCCTAAACGATTCAAGGATGAGATTGAGAAGACTATTCGAGAGTTACTAGATGTAGGACATATACGGCCTAATTCTAGTCCCTTGGCTTCTTTTGTTGTCTTGGTGAAGAAGGATGGTACTATGAGGATGTGCATTGATTATCATGCACTAAATAAGAAGACCATCAAGAAAAATTATCTTATTCCATGTATTGATGAGTTGATGGATGAGCTACATGGAGCAATCTATTTCTCCAAAATAGATCTTCGTTCAGGATACCATCAAATTCAGGTCCAAGAGTACGATGTGCACAAAACAGCTTGCAGGTGCCACTATGGACATTTTGAGTATTTGGTGATGCCCTTTGGGTTATCGAATGCTCCAGCTACTTTTTTGTCTTGCATGAACCATGTATTCAACAAGCAGTTGCGGAAATTTGTGTTGGCTTTCTTTGATAATATCTTAGTATACAACAGGATGTGGGAGGAGCATATTCAACATTTGATGAGGTGTTAAGCATCTTAGCGGCTAACTCCCTTTTTGCAAAAGCTTCTAAGTGTGAGTTCGGAAACGGTGGAGTGAAGGCACATAAAGAGAAGATTCAAGCTATACTTGATTGGCCACCACCAAAGAACATGTCCCAATTAAGGGGCTTCATTGGTCTAAGCCTATGCTCCATAGGGACACGTCCCCTAGCTCTGTACCCCCGTTCCCGTATCAGAAACAGTACAGTGATGCGGGGACGGCCAAGAAACGTCCCCTACCCAATTTGTTGTCAATTCTCATGTTAAACTTAATTTGTTCTCAATTCTCATGTGAAATTAAAATCTTCAAATCTAAATTCAAGTCTAATGCTATGTATTAAGCTTCTACAATGTCTATGATGAATGCTTTATCAATGTTAATTGTTATGCTATGAACATTTGATATTTCTCTATATTTTTAAAAATTTCCCTTTTTTTTATCAGTCGTCCCTTGTCGTCCCCTAAAAATGGCCCAAAAGTACCCCCGTACGGGAAACAAATCCCGTCATCCCCTGCCATCCCGATCCCCAAAACTTCGTGGAGCATAGGTCTATGCACATACTATAGACAATTTGAGAAGGGATTTTCTTCATTAACAGCTCCTTTGACAAATTTGACCAAGAAGGATGCTTTTGTTTGGACGGATGAGATTCAAAGAATCATGGATTATCTCAAGAAGGTAATGAGTACTTGTCTATATTGGCTTTACCGGATTTCTCTAAACCTTTTGTGCTTGAGTGTGGCGCATCCAGTATTGGTATTGGGGCTGTTTTGATGCAAGACAAGCATCCAATTGCTTATGAGAGCCGAAAATTGAATGGAGTTGAAAAAAGATTCTCTACATATGACAAGGAAATGTTGGCAATAATGATAGCATAATATCTTGTGGGCAACAAGTTTATAGTGAGGACTGATCATAATAGCCTCAAGTATTCCATGGAGCAAAAAGGATTAAATGAGACACAACAACATTGGGCAAGTAAGCTTAAGCTTCAAGGGTATGATTTTGACATTGAATTTGTCAAGGGAAAAAATAAAGCTGTTGCTGATGCATTATCTAGAAACCCTTCATTTTGCTCACTTTCAGAAATTTCCGCTTCTTGGAAGGATCACATATTAGTAGAATATTAAAAAATCAGCATGCTTGTGATATTCTATGTAATGAACTGTGCTCTGGATCAATAGATTTTCAGTTTATTTCTTATTGGGTTGACAAAGGTTGTCATCAAATATTATTAAGGTGAGGTTGTCCCTTATAGATTTATCTTAAGTTTGCCTTTAATTTTATATATAAACATGTCAAATTATGCCAATAACATTAAAGATAGTAAAGATGATGTAATTTGGTTAATTTAAGAGTAACTAATAAATAGTTTAATATATTTAGGATATAAATCATGATTTAAGAAGTTTGATTCAAATGTTAGATCAATAATGTAAATTGGACTAAAGAGTATAATGGCTGTTCCTGATTTATTACTTGGAAATCATGCCTTTGAACATGCTAGTGTTAGTTTTAGGATCAAAAGTTAAATAAGTAGATTTTAATTCAATTTCAAACACATAGACACAACATATAACCTGGGAAAACCCTCCACTTGAGGGAGAAAAACCCAGCAACAATATATCACTTATATATTGAATATGAATCAACAATGTTCTTTACAATGAGGCTGATTACAAGGCCAAGTATTAGCACCAAAGCTTGATGCAATCACAGATTATTATCTTGCTCTTCCTTGATATACAATTCAGCCTTCTCAAGAAACTTCAATCTGCACTTGAAGAAATTTGCACGCCTCAACTATCGAACTATGAATGTGTATGAATCAATCTCCAAATGAACAATGAGTAATATATACATGAGGAAGAGAGGGATCGCGACCTTTCAATACATCATGTCAGCCTTCTATTATGAAACGTTATGACTCCATAAGGTGGCAAATAAATAAAGTCGGCCTCAAGTAATTATTTATCAATAATTAATAATTATATGTTATTATCAAGTGAAGTGCCTCTTCACTTTAATATCGTCTTCAATAAATTGAATAGCCGATAAGGCTATATTAAATTTATTGCTTCATAATCAGGTTCTGGAAGTGATGCACGACGCTGCCAACATCAACACTCCCACTTAGCTAGGGAAGAAGACTTCCAGCTATCCATTGTCATGGAGTCTCTCAACATGACACCCACAATGGCTACACGCATATGTGCAAAGAGCTTATCACGGATTCACTCCACGCAATATTGTTCATCATGGCTACTCCCATGTATGGAAAGAACATGTGCACAAGTGTCCATCACGGACTCACTCAACGTGATGTCGTCATCTCATCATGACGTCCACCATGGCTACTCCCAGAGGGTGGATAAACACAAGTACAAGGAAATCATCACGGAGTCTCTCAACGTGATGTTGCCATGGAGTCACACAACATGACATCCGCCATGGCTACTCCCAGAGGATGGAAACAAGGGCTTTCACCTCAAATTTCTCTCACAGAGAAAGATGCATTAACAAGGGCTTACACCTCAATTTCTCTCACAGAGAAAGATGCATTAAAGAAGGGCGTACACCTCAAATTTCTCTCATAGAGAAAAAATGCATTAAAGCAAATCACAGAAGATCACTGATGCTGAGTCTCCCTCTCTGCTAGGGCTCCATTCTCCACAATTCCAAGCTTGTCTCGAAAGTGCACAAACTTTACTCTGGAGAGAGGCTTGGTGAGAATATCAGTCGTCTCCTCATCAGTGCTAATGTACTTCAATTGGATAGCTTTCCTCAATACCATATCTCTGATATAGTGGTATTTGATCTCAACATGTTTAGTTCTGTCATTAAACACTAGATTGACAAAAAGCTTCACACAACTTTGATTATCACAATGAATGACAGTTGGCTCCACTGTCCAAACAACCCTGCAAGGAGCTTCTAAAGCCACACTGCTTCTCAAGCTGCCACACAAGCTGCAATATACTCAGCCTTTGCGGTGCTTAGTACCACTAAAGACTGCTTCCTGCTACACCAGGAGATCATCGCAGACCCCAAACTAAAGCAACATCTAGAGGTGCTTTCCCGATCAGCTACACACCCTGCCCAATCAGAATCAAAATATCCACGCAGCTTTAGGTCCACACCAAAAGAATATCTCAAGCCATATCCAACTGTGCCAGGCAAGTATCTCAGGATATGCTTTGTTGCAACTAGATGTAATTACCTTGGTTCACACATGAACTGACTAAGTGCACTCACTGCATAGCAAATATCTGGTCTAGTATTGACTAGAAACATCAATGATCCAATCAACTGCCTATACATAGTAGGAACCACAAGATTTGAACTAGCTACAGCCTCTTTTAACTTTTGCAAATTCATCTCCATCGGTGTAGACATGGATTTGCAATCCATCATACCAAATCTCTTCAAGATGTCTATTGTGTACATCCCTTGACTAGGATGATCTCATTAGGCCTCTACCATACTTCTAAACCAAGGAAGTAATGCATGTATCCAAGATCCTTCACTTCAAATTTAGAAGCTAACTCCTTGCATTTGATAATGAGGTAATCTTCTCCAATAAGGAATAAATCATCAACATAAAGAACCAAGATCAATGCTTCGCTATCAATTACCTTGTCGTACAGGTTTGAATCAGCATCATTATTAGAGAAGCCCAAGCTCATCAGGTATTGATCAATTCTCTCATAACAAGCGCGAGGAGACTATTTAAGGCCATACAAAGCCTTCTTCAATCTACAAACATGAGACTCCTTCCAATGAACCTCAAATCCATTAGGTTGCTCAATGTATACCTCTTCTTCAATTACACCATTTGGAAATGTTGTCTTCACGTCCATCTGATGTAACTTCCATCCTTTAACCGCTGCAATGGAATTGAGCAACCAAAGCAAATGTTTCCTCATAGTCTATTCCCTCTTTTCGAGACAATCCTCTAGCCACAAACCTAGCCTTGTACTTCTCAATGCTTCCATTAGCCGCATGCTTGATCTTGAAAAGCCACTTAGAAGATACAACAAATTTCCCTTTTGGTCTAGGTATATTGTCCCAAACATCGTTCTTGAGGATAGATTGATATTCTTTAGCCATAGCATCTCTCCATACTTGTTGACTTGCAACTTCCTTAATACTGGAAGGCTCAGATTCAATAATTTGACTCATCAATGCAACATAGCTTGGAAACTTTTGTGGTCTTTTGCTCTCTTTGAATGTTCCTCTATGGGCTGCAAACTTTTCTGCCTCCTACATTGTTTGCCTAGCCCATAGAGGTCTGTTTAGACCAATAACAATGTCTCTAGGCCCATCAATTGGTTCCAAACGCTCAACTAGATCACCATCTTCTTTAGGTTCAGTAGACTCCCTCTGAATCTCAAGAGTATGGTCAACTTCCATGTCCTGAGGAGACTCATGGTCTTCATTATCTATCTCCATGTGAGAGCCTTTAGATCTCTTGAATACAACATCCTCTTCAAATGTAACATCCTTGTTCATCTCTATCAGTTTCTGACCTGGAATGTAAATCTTGTAGGCTTTTTAAGACTCACTGTAGCCCACAAATATTCCCTTCTTGCCAGATGGTTCCAACTTTGTCCTTTTATCTTTAGGCACATGAACGTACACAGGACAACCAAAGATTCTCAACGGACTGACTTCAGGCTTCACTCCTGTGAAAGTTTCTTCAAGAATCATGTTCTCCAAAATACGATGAGGGCTTCGATTCTAAACATACACAACTGTCCTAGATGCTTCAGTCCAAAGGAAGGTTTGCAGATTTTGATCATCGATCATGGCTTTAGCTGCTTCTACAATGGATCTGTTCTTCCTTTTTGCAACACCGATTTGTTGTGGATTGTAAGGGACACAAAACTCCCTCTTAATCCTAGCCTCGATACAAAAGTTACGGAAGCCTCCAGAGATGTATTCTCCTTCGTTGTCTGATCTCAGAACTTTGATCCTCTTCCCGGACAAGTTCTCTACCTGAGCCTTAAATTCCTTGAATTTCTCGAGTACTTGCTTAGATTCTTTAGTCTTTATGAAATAAATCCAAGTCTTTCTAGAGTAGTCATCAATGAAAATTATATAATACCAAAAACCACTCAAAGAAGCAACAGACATTGGACCACACAAATCAGAATGAATAAGATCTAGAATACATTTAGATCTACTCTCACTACTATGAAAAAGTCCTTTAGTATTCTTACCCAATGCGCATCCTCGACAAGTACCTTCATGCTCCTGGCTGAGTTTAGGAAGGCCTGTGACCATCCTCTCCATGGTTGGAAGTGCTTTGAAGTAAAGGTGAGCAAGTCTTCTATGCCAAAGCTCACATGAACTGGTGGAATCATGCAACAAGGCCTGAATATGACAACTGGAAAGTCTGTAGAGACTCTCTTGCCAAACACCAATCACTCGAGCAGTCTTGATGCTAGAGTTGTTCGGCCATGCAAGAACTTTACCTTTAGAGAATGCAACTTGATATCCCTTATCCTCCAGAGCTGAAAAAGAGACAAGTTTCCGCTTGATGCCTGGTACAAATGGCACAGCACTCAACTGAAGAGAGATGTCGGAATCTAAGTGAAGAGATGAGGTTCCAACACTTTTCACAGAATAACATGCATCATCTCCAATTATGACTTGAATGCTTGTGTCTCTTTCCACCAAATCTGTAAGATGTTCTCTAAAACCAGTAATGTGACGAGAGGCACCACTATCAATCAACCAAGTGTCGCTATCCGTTGGAACATTGCTTGATAGGGTAGAATATAGTAGAAATCCACTTGAATCTTTCTGAGGAGAGATCTCACCCACATCCGCAATTGAAGCATGTTGTTTAGGTCTAGTTGGACAATCTTTTGCATAGTGACCAAACTTGTCACATCTGAAGCACTATATGTGAGAGAGATCCTTCTTATTCTTGGATGCAGGAGCACCATCCGATATTTTATCTATGTTCCTCTTGAAGTTGCATTTCTTCCCTTCTCTTCCTTTCTTCTTCAATGATTGAGCGGCAAGTACACGAATGTCTTCATTGGTAGAACTTTTCCCATTGCCTCTCGCTGTCAATCTAGATTCCTCTTGAATGCAATCTACCCTAAGATGATCAAACTTAGGTAGCTTTGATCTCCCACTAATTCCTTGAATAAATGGCTCCCAAATTTGAGGAAGACCATTAAGAGCCAACATGACCAAGTCCTTATCATCAACCATATGGCCAATGGTAGAAAGTTGATCTGTCAACTTAGTGATCTTCATGCAGAAGGAGATGACAGAATCTCCTTTCGCCATCTTGACATGATGAAGCTGTTACCTCAATGTAAGAGCTTTGCTTGTATTATTGATCTCATACATTCCCTCCAAGGTCTTGAACATTTCTCTTGTTGTCTTCAACTTGGAGATAATCGGCACAAGGTGTTCCTTCACAGAATCAACCAAAATCTTCTTCGCCTTAGTACCATTCTTCTTCCATTGTGACTTCTCATTCTCATCGGAAGGTTTGGGAACTTCGCTCTCTACGAACTCAACAATCTCATTTTCTTCCAATGCAAGCAATAGTCTAAACTTCCAAGAGGTGAAGTTGGAGGCACCTTCAAGTCTATCTTCAATCTTGAGCCTGTTCACCATTTTTGAAGATAAGATAGACACAAGAAGATGAGAACAAGAGTGGAAGATAACGCTTCTTATGTAAATCTGATCACGATCTTGCTTAAACCCGCTCTGATACCATGTTAGTTTTAGGATCAGAAGTTAAATAAGCAGATTTTAATTCAATTTCAAACAAATAGACACAGCATCTACCCTGGGAAAACCCTACACTTGAGGGAGAAAAACCCAGCAACAATATATCACTTATATATTGAATATGAATCAACAATGTTCTTTACAATGAGGCCGATTACAAGGCCAAGTATTAGCACCAAAGCTTGATGCAATCACAGATTATTATCTTGCTCTTCCTTGATATCGAATTCAACCTTCTTGAGAAACTTCAATCTGCACTTGAAGAAATTCGCATGCCTCTACTATCGAACTATGAATGTGTATGAATCAATCTCCAAATGAACAATGAGTAATATATACATGAGGAAGAGAGGGATCGCAACCTTTCAATACATCATGTCGGCCTTCTATTATGAAACGTTATGACTCCATAAGGTGGTAAATAAATGAAGTCAGCCTCAAGTAATTATTTATCAATAATTAAATATTATATGTTGTTATCAAGTGAAGCGCCTCCAATAAATTGAATAGCCGATAAGGCTATATTAAATTTATTGCTTCATAATTGCGTGCTGGAAGTGATGCCCGACGCTGCCAACATCAACAGCTAGAGGTTCAGACCTCTAATGATTCATTGTTTCTGAAGATTATCTATATATGCATGCGATTTTGAAGATTGGGTGTTGTATTTGAATTTTGCTTATCATTCATGCAGCCTTAATCTAGACAATCATGGCTCCTTAGAGCACTAGATCTGTTGTTTGTAAAATGTATATATCTGCTAAACTATTTGATGCCTTCGGATTGTTAGTTTTAGACCGGAAAAGTAAATAAGCAGAAATACATTACACTGAACAAAGAACACAGCAAATTACCCTGGGAAAACCCTCCTTCTCGAGGGAGAAAATCCCAGCAAAAATTTATCTCTTATATATAGCACGAATAAGAGCAGAAATCTGCTTTACAAATCAGACCCTTCTCAACGGCGAACTTGACACATTAAATGATGAAAATCTCTTCTTGATACAACTGACTATAAATCTCCTTGCAATCTGATCTGCTTCTAAAGATGGCGATCTACTGCAAAAATACGAACTTCTGCTTGAAGGTGCGAATTGGAATAAGAATGAATTGATGATTTGAATGAATGAACTTCACCTTGTATATACACAAAGCTAGGCGACTTTTCATCTAGGGCGGCCTCTTTTGAGAATTAAAAAATATAAAATATCATTTGTAATCAAGGCCGACTTGCCTTGGGAATAATTTATTATTTTAAATTGAGAGAAAAATATCTCCCGCTGCTATAAACATCAACAAGGATGATGTCTTATCCTTCTTAAATAGCCTCCCATGATGTGAGCGGTTGTAGCATTTCAAAGGATGATGTCTTTTGAATATAATTAATTATTTTCTTCACTAGCTAACTAATGATTGGGTCGGCCTCCTATGTAAATTATCCTTCAATATGAAACTTGGGCACTATTCATATTAACTATAGGATGATATGCCTCTGACTATGTCAACCTTTCTTGGTCCTGTCAACCTTGGCGTTTGAATATCATTCCCTTTGATATGATAAACTGCAGACAATATTATGAATGGTGGCTCAAGTATAATGCAGTGGTCGAATAACATGGCCAGATATTTCCTTCATAAGGTGATGGCTATAGCAAAAGCTCTTTTAGAGATTAGTGTTCTCATGGGTGTTAGTAAAATTAAATTATTGGTTAGGTTTGTTATATGTAAGATAATATAGAATTATGTTGTTGTACGAGTGTTTGTTTGTTTGAGTTGTTAAAACAACTCAAACAATTAAGGAGTTGTTCCTATAATGTAAGAACCAAAACTCCTATATATATGTAATTCATGTTGAACGGAAGTGTGTAAAAATATAAGAATATTATTTTTGTGTGTAAAATCTGCTCCTCATTTCTCTCCCAAAATCTCTAATATGGTATCAGAGCACCATTGAAAATGGGCTGTGCATTATTTTTGGTTGAAAAGGGACACCATCATGTTTTTTCTAGTTCTTCTTGAGCGCCATTCTATTTGCTTGGTATGCTGTGTTGATGAGTTTTTTTTTCAGTCTAACGCAGTCCCAATAAAACTGCAATATCTTTGGCATTTCTAAATGAAATTTAAAACTTTAAAATGTTTTGGAAAGCTGGTGACCAGAAGCACAAACCCAGAAATGTTTTGAAGGAATATTTTGTATTGAATGAGCAGTTTGAAGCGGAATACAGTGACGTGATAATGCATCTTGATCGCTATTACAAATGTTATCATTCTTTATAAAGTTTTTTAAATGCTGTGAATATCTAGAGTGGAGGTTGATTTGTGGTGTATGACATTATTCGTTAAATCCTCTATTAATGGACCTTTCCGTTACTGTTGCCATTTTTCAAAGCTTCAATGTGAGGGATGAGGCTGCTTTGAAGGCCTTCTTTTGGCATCTATAATTGCTGGTTGTGTTACTCTGCACATAGAGGACTTTATTGCAATAGTCTAGTCATTTATAATCCAACAAGCATTAGGACATGAGAAGGAATGAAAGGCATCTAAGGTTTAGGATCGGCATCAACAAGTGTTGGTTGTGAGCCTTCTTGGGCTGTTGGAACTCAATAATATCATTTCTGAGCTGATAATCCTTGGGATTATGTGAGGATTGCTGGAAGCGTGGGAAAAATTTGGGATAGCACCAGCATTTCATTGCAGAGCCCATATGTGTAAGTTCATAGTTTCACATTTATGTCTGAGTTTGTTTTGGTTGTCTATTACATTCTACAAAATTCACATTAGAAAAAAGTTGTGCGCTTAGAAGAAATAAGGATATTATTGGAAATTATTTTTGAGTAGAAACAATTGTAAGTGGGGTTATATAAGGTGTGAAAAGGGGGAATTAGTGTTTAAGGATTATATAGGAGTTCTCATGCTCATCCCAAATGCATTAAATTATGTTATTGTAATGAAAGCATTATTAGTTGAATTTGGCATTCATGTGTACACAAGCACTTTTGTGTATTTACTAATCAAATATAATAGTGTGTTCAATCAAGTCAAGGTGCATTATCGGTGGAGCCCAACACCTTTGACATTATTTTGATCAAGGGGGGTATATATTATTTCCTCACAATTGATGAGATGAGCCTCAAAAATCAAATTTGCTAAGTAGCAAATCAATTGGAGGACGAAGGCATAGGAGGTTGGAGGACACTCAATGTCCTTTTGTCAATCACCAACGACGAGGCTGCTTATCAGCTTTGGTGGCATTTTATTTTCTATTGTGTGGCAGTGATTTTTCTATGCTGTTGGAAATCGAGTGGCATGATCAACAACAGTGGGTATTTTTGTTCGTGTGCGTGTTATTTCCTTATGTAACCTCCTGGTGTAAAATATTGTATTAAACAAAAGCAATAGTATAATGCAGTTCATGGATCTTGAAATGGTTAGTGGTAATCCAAAAAATCATATGAGGGTGAAAAGATGAGTGTTCTTGTTCATGCCAGGTTTGTGGTAAACCTATGTGAAAACCATGAAAGGTTGATGAGAGGTGCCTTCCGTTTGAATCAAGATCATCAGCCAAAACAGATGGGCTTACTGCAGTTGAAAGTGTTAAAGTTTGAAAGGAGAAGAATATGGACATCATCAATATTGTAAACAATTGTATAGGAGAGCAGTTGGCTACAAAGATCCTCTGACTGTCGGACTTCTTGGAAGTATGGTTGGCCAGTGATAAGTTCACTAAAGTGGAAGTGAGATAAGTTCTCGTATGTAGGTGGCCATGTGCAGCAAGATCTAGACAATAGTATGCAGACCTAAAAGTATGTGCAGGCATACGATTATGTTTCCAACTTGTGTGATGTTCTTTCTCCCCATGTTCACACCAAGGGGGGTGTTAGAGATTAGTGTTTTCATGGGTGTTAGTAAAATTAAATTATTTGTTAGGTTTGTTATATGTATGATAATATAGAATTATGTTGTTGTACGAGTGTATGTTTGTTTGAGTTGTTATAACAACTCAAACAATTAAGGAGTTGTTCCTATAATGTAGGAACCAAAACTCCTATATATATGTAATTCATGTTGAACGGAAGTGTGTAAAAATAGAAGAATATTATTTTTTGTGTGTAAAATCTGCTCCTCATTTCTCTCCCAAAATCTCTAATAAGCTCGATGACTCCCAAAATGCTCGATATGACTGAAAGCCACAATAGCATACTGCAAAGGGATTTAGACGTCCTTATGGAAGACTCACCTATGATTAATAATTATTGCCTCGGCTATGGTAAGTCTCGCATTGGTATGTTACTACCCACTAATTCCACCATTGCAAGTGTAAGACTGGCACAGGAGTAAAACCACGATTTCTTTCCTTTTACAGACAATGATGTGACCATCAAATACAAGTTTCGATCATCATATAAATGTAGCTCCAGCAATCAAAATGATGCATTGTTGTCAAATACTAATCACCCAAATAATACCAAAGTCCTATCAGGTGTTATAGTCAAAACTCCATCGCATCATTAAATGATAAACCCAAGTCTTATATTAAAGGGATTCAATTAGAGTTGGGCAGTAGTATGTAAAATAAAGGTGATGGCTTATCGATCAACAAATATGATATGATATTAATCAATCGCCTCCAAAAATGGAATAATATTTCACCCCGCAACTGTAATACAATATAGCAGATCAACAGGGGATGACCCTATAGTGCAATGGTAAGTTGCAAGCAATAGTTTCCCTGCTGTCTTGAGTTTGAATCCCACCAGTGGAAGGTGGAACAAACTATCGCTGGCCAGACAATGAAGGGAACGTTGGATGATGCACGGATGATGGAGGAATGCCTATGCAAGGGTCGCAGCGATTAGCGCACATAAGAGGGGATGGCTGGTGTGCGCTACTGTGGGGTCTGGGAGCTGGAGGGATCAATAGAGAGGTGGAGCTAGAAGGGGTGTTCAGATAGAGGATTGTCACCAGGTCCTACAGGGAGCTTGGCGGGAATGCAGGCAGGCGCAACAGATGGTGGATTGATGTCAGGTCCTACAAGGAGCTTGGTGGGAATGTAGGCAAGCGTAGGAATATGAATGGCGGGGATGAGGTCCCCCGAATGTGGGGATGAGGTCCCCCGAATGCGGCCTCACTGGTTCATAGCTCCAATCAAAAGCGACGGGTGTTGCCCCTTAGTAGCGATTTACCAAGCAAAATATATATATATATAGCAGATCAACAACCATAAATGGATAACCAAACTGGGAATATATATATATATCGATCAATGGTAGCAATATGGACTTTGGGATAGAAATATGTAGTTAATCGCCCAATGGAGTGGGGATATTACATTCTAGATGATAAAATCAATAATGAAAGGTATAAAGTGTTGAATGATGTCATCTATTATAAGGATAGAATCTATTTAGTACCAGAAAGTAAGCTCAAACATAGGATTCTTATTGTTGTCCATAACAATTACCTTGCTGGTCATTTGGGTTATTTGAAGACATACAAGTACATTCATGAAAGATTCTCATGGAAAGGTATGAAAGATGATGTTCTCAAACATGTGAGGGAATACATAGAGTGCCAAAGAAACAAGGTTGAAGTTTCTTTCCCAACATGTGATTACATTCTAGATGATAAAATCGATGATGAAAGGTATAAAGTGTTGAATGACATCATCTATTATAAGGATAGAATCTATTTAGTACCAGAAAGTAAGCTCAAACATAAGATTCTTATTGTTGTCCATAACAATCAGATTGCTGGTCATCCGAGTTATTTGAAGACATATAGGTACATTCGTAAAAGATTCTCATGGAAAGGTATGAAAGATGATGTTCTCAAACATGTGAGGGAATACATAGAGTGCCAAAGAAACAAGGCTGAAGTTATTGATGGATCTCATTACTGGGCTGCCTAAGGTCAATGGTAAGGACTGTATTTTATGTGTGGTGTATAGACTCACTAAATATGCTCATTTCATGAAAATGCCTTTTGAGTTTAAAGCACCACAAGTTGTTGGTCCATTTTTTGAACAAGTATTCAGACGTCATGGTGTGCCAAAAATAGTTGTAAGTGATAGGGATCGCATATTCATCAGCACATTTTGGCAAGAATTCATGAAGCTGGTTGGAACAGAACTCAATCATAGCACTAGTTATCATCCTTAAATGGATGGTCAAACAGAAATTTTAAACAAATGGCTTGAAAGTTACTTGAGAAGCTATGTCTCAGGGCAGCAAAAAGCATGGGCAAAATGGTTACATTTGGCAAAATTTTCATACAACACTACATATCATGTGAGCATAGGTATGACACCTTTCATAGCTTTGTATAGTTATGAAGCTTCTACATTTGTTGATTTCGTTTTTTCTGATTCTGGAGCTCCAAAAGCTCTTGAGTGGGCAAAAGAGAACCAAGATATCCTTAAGGCACTTAAGGATAACATTCAGATTGCACAAGCACAGCAGAAGAAATATGCTGATTGCCATAGAGTTGAGAGCTCTTTTGAGGTAGGAGATATGGTGTATTTGCATCTTCAACCTTATAGACAATCTTCACTGAAAGTAAGTGGGGCGAAAAAGCTTAAACCAAGGTTCTATAGGCCTTTCAAGGTGATGAGTGTTAGTTTTAGGACCAGGAATGAATTAAGCAGAAATAAAACAAATATGAACAATAGAACACAACATATACCTTGGGAAAACCCTCCTTCTCGAGGGAGAAAAACCCAGCCAAATTTATCTCCTATATATTGAATTGAATAAGCAGAAATCTGCTTACAATCTTAGGCCAAACTCAAGGCCAATATGAAGCAATAATAAATCGCACCTCTTAGATACAAAATACACAATGATAATAATCTCTCCTTGATATTGATCTGCACTAAGCAATATTATACTCTGCTGTAGAAGTACGAACTCCTGATGTCATACGAATGTCTTTAGAATTATAATTGATGATCTAATGAATGAGCAATGCCTTCAATATATACAAGGTGAGATGGCGATTCATCTTGGGTTGGCTTCTTTCTTCAAACTGTTAGTTTTTATGATCAGATGTGAATATGCAGAATTCAAATTCAAACACATAGACACAGCATATACCCTCGGAAAACCCTCCACTTGAGGGAAAAACCCAGCAACAAAGATCTCTTATATATATATAAATAATGGCAACAATTCTCTTTACAATGAGGCCAATCACAAGGCCAATATCCAGCACCACACAAACTGAATAATTCGCACTCCTTGAGTAAATTCGCACTGCTGTAGAAGTGATTCGCACTTGCAGATGGAATGATGACTTGACTTGATGCCTTGAATGAATGAAATGAACTCGTATATATACAATGTGAGCAAGAGGTTGCACCTCTTCATGAATAAGGTCGGCCACATATGGAAAACATAATAACAAATAAATGGCGTGAATTACAAGAAAGGTCGGACCAATTAAAAATAATATAGTTGCCAAGTGAAGCGCCTCTTCACTTTGATTAATGCAATAAATGAATAGTCGTTAGGCTATATGAATTTATTGTTCACAACATGGCGAAAGTATGTAGCCTGCAGCTACAACATCAACACTCCCTCTTAGCTAGGGAGGAATACTTCCGATACACAATGTCATGGACTCTCTCAACATGACATCCACAATGGCTACACCCATATGTGGAGACGAACATATCAGCTCAATGTGATATCAACCACCATGGCTACATCCATGTATGGTATATGTGCACAAGTGCCCATCACGGAATCACTCAACATGATGTCATCACCTCATCATGACGTCCACCATGGCTACTCCTAGAGGGTGGAACAAGGGCTTTCACCTCAAATTTCTCTCACAGAGAAAGATGCATTAACAAGGGCTTGCACCTCAAATCTCTCTCACATAGAGAAATGCATTAACAAGGGCTTGCACCTAAAATCTCTCTCACAAAGAGAAATGCATTAAAGCAAATCACAGAAGATCACTGAAGTTGAGTCTCCCTCTCAGCTAGGGCTTCACTCTCCACAACTCCAAGCTTGTCTTGAAAGTACACAAACTTTATTCTGGAGAGAGGCTTGGTGAGAATATTGGTCGTCTGCTCATCAGTGCTAATGCATCTCAATTGGATTGCTTTCCTCAATACCATATCTCGGATGTAGTGATATTTGATCTCAACATGTTTTGTTCTATCATGAAACACAGGATTGACAGAAAGCTTCACACAGCTTTGATTATCACAATGAATGATAGTTGACTCCAATGATTGCCCGAACAAAATCCTACAAGGAGCTTCCGAAGCCACACTGCTTCTCGAGTTGCCACACAAGCTGCAATATACTCGGCCTCTACGGTGCTCAGTGCCACTGAAGACTGCTTCCTGCTGCACCAGGAGTAGCAAACCCCAAACTGAAACAAGATCTAGAGGTGCTCTTTCGATCAACAACACACCCTACCCAATCAAATCAAAATATCCCTGCAACTCCAAGTCCACACCAAAAGAATATCTCAAGCCATACCCAATTGTGCCACGCAAGTATCTCAAGATATGCTTTGTTGCAACTAGATGTATTTTCCTTGCTTCACACATGAACTGACTAAGTGCACTCACTGCATAGCAAATATTTGGTCTAGTATTGACTAGATACATCAATGATCCAATCAACTGCATGTACAAAGTAGGATCCACCTGATCTGAATTAGCTACAGACTCTTTTAGCTTTTGTAGATTGGTCTCCATCGGTGTAGACATGGATTTGCAATCCACCATACCAAACCTCTTCAAGGCGTTTATTGTATACTTCCCTTGACTCAGAATGATCTCATTAGGCCCCTGCCATACTTCTAAACCAAGGAAGTAATGCATGTACTTAAGGTCCTTCATTTCAAATTCAAAGTCAACTCGTTCTTGCATTTGATAATGAGGTGTTCTTCTCCAATAAGAAATAGATCGTCAACATAGAGAACCAAGATCAAGGCCTCACCATTAATCACCTTGAAGTACAGGTTTGAATCAGCATCATTCTTGGAGAAACCCAAGCTCAATAGATAACAATCAATCCTCTCATACCAAGCACAAGGAGCCTGCTTAAGGCCATACAAAGCCTTCTTCAATCTACAAACATGAGACTCCTTCCCATGAACCTCAAATCCATCAGGTTACTAAATGTATACCTCTTCTTCAATTACACCATTTAGAAATGTTGTCTTCACGTCCATCTGGTGTAACTTCCATCCTTTAGCTGTTGCAATAGCAATGATAGTCCTGATGGAGGTATAACGAGCAACTGGAGCAAATGTTTCCTCATAGTCTATTCCCTCTTTCTGAGAGAATCCTCTAGCCACAAACCTATCCTTGTACTTCTCGATGCTCCCATCAGCCACATGCTTGATCTTGAAGAGCCACTTAAAGCATACAACAGATTTTCCTATTGGTCTAGGTACTGTATCCCAAACATCGTTCTTGAGAATAGATTGATACTCTTCAGCCATAGTATCTCCCCATACTTGCTGACTTGAAGCTTCCTCAACCTTGGAAGGTTAAGATTCAATCATTTGGCTCATCAATGCAACGTAGCTCGAAAACTTGTGAGATCTTTTGCTCTCTCTGAATGTTCCTCTCGGGGCTGCAAACTTTTATGCCTCTTGCATTGTTTGCCTAGCCCAAAGAGGTCTCTTTCGACCAATAACAATGTCTGTAGGCCCATCAATAGGTTCCAAAGGCTCAACTAGATCATCATCTTCTTTAGGATCAGTAGCCTCCCTCTGAATTTCAGGAGAATGGTCAACTTCCATGTCCTAAGGAGACTCTTGGTCTTCACTGTCTATCTCCATGTGAGTGCCCTTAGATCTCTTGAATGCAACATCTTCTTCAAATGTAACATCCCTGCTCATCTCTATCAATTTCTGACCTAGAATGTAAACTCTGTAGGCTTTTGAAGACTCACTGTATCCCACAAATATTCCCTTGTTGCCAGATGGTTCCAATTTTGTCCTTTTATCTTTAGGCACATGAACATACACAGGACAACCAAAGATTCTCAAATGACTTACTTCAGATTTCACACCTGTGAAAGCTTCTTCAGGAGTCATGTTCTCCAAGATACGATGAGGGCTCCAATTCTGAACATACACAGCTATCCTAGATGCCTCGGCCCAAAGGAAGGTTTGCAGATCTTGATCATGGATCATGGCTTTAGCTGCTTCTACAATAGATTTTTCTTCCTTTCTACAACACCGTTTTGTTGTGGATTGTAGGGGACACAAAACTCCCTCTTAATTCCTGCCTTAACACAAAAGTTACGAAAGCTTCCAGAGATGTATTCTCCTCCATTGTCAGATCTTAGAACTTTGATCCTTTTCCCGGACAAGTTCTCTACTTGAGCTTTAAATTCCTTGAATCTCTCAAGTACTTCCTTAGATTCTTTAGTCTTTAAGAAATAAATCCAAGTCTTTCTAGAGTAGTCATCAATGAAAATTACATAATACAAGAAACCACAAAGAAGCAACAGACATTGGACCTCACAAATCAGAATGAACAAGATCTATAATACATTTAGATCTACTCTCACTACTATGAAATGGACCTTTAGTATTCTTACCCAAAGCGCATCCTTGACAAGTGCCTTCATGCTCCTGGTTGAGTTTAGGAAGGCCCGTGACCATCTTCTCCATGGATGGAAGTGCTCTAAAGTGAAGGTGAGCAAATCTTCTATGCCAAAGCTCACACGAACTTGATGAATCATGCAACAAAGCCTAAAATAGACAAGTGGAAAGTCTGTAGAGACTCTCATGACGAACTCCAATCACTCGAGCAATCTTGATACTTAAGTTCTTTGGCCATGCAAGAACTTTTCCTTCGGAGAATGCAACTTGATATCCCTTGTCCTCCAAGGCTGAAATAGAGACAAGGTTTCGCTTGATGCCTGGTACAAATAGTACATCACTCAACTGCAAGGAGATGTTGGAATCTAAGTGAAGAGTGGAGGTCCTGACACCTTTCACAGAATAACATGCATCATCTCCAATTATGACTTGAACACTTGAATCTCTTTCCACCAAATCAAATAGATGTTTTCTAAAACCCATGATGTGGCTCGAGGCACCACTATCAATTAACCAAGTGTTGTTATCCATTGGAACATTGCTTGATAAGGCTAAATAGAATAGAAAACCACTTGAATCCTTCTAAGGAGAGATCTCACCCACATCTGCAATTGAAGCCTATTGCTTAGGTCTGGTTAGACAATCTTTTGCATAGTGACCAAACTTGTCACATCTCTCAAGCATTGTATGCGGGAGAGGTGCTTCTTCTTCTTAGATGCAAGGGCACCATCTGATCCTTTATCTCTATTTCTTTTGAAGTTGCCTTTCTTCCCTTCTCTTCCTTTCTTCTTTGAAGATTGAGCAGCAAGTACATGAATGTCTTCATTTGTAGAACTTTGCCCATTGCCTCTCACAGCCAATCTTGATTCTTCTTGAATGCAATCTGCCCTCAAGTGATCAAACTTAGGTAGTTTTGATCTTCCACTGATACCTTGGATAAATGGCTCCCAAGATTGAGGAAGAACATTAAGCGCCAACATAGCCAAATCCTTATCATCAACCATATGCCCAATGGTAGAGAGTTGATCTCTCAATTCAGTGATCTTCATGAAGAATGAGATGACGAAGTCTCCTTTCGCCATCTCGATATGATGAAGTTGTTGCTTTAATGCAAGAGCTCGGCTTGTATTGTTGATCTCATACATTTCCTCCAAGGTCTTGAACATTTCCCTTGTTGTCTTTAACTTGGAGATAACCGACACAAGGTGGTCCTTCACGGAGTCTACCAAAATCTTC
Organism: Sequoia sempervirens; assembly: GCA_007258455.2. Taxonomy (NCBI): domain Eukaryota; kingdom Viridiplantae; phylum Streptophyta; class Pinopsida; order Cupressales; family Cupressaceae; genus Sequoia; species Sequoia sempervirens. Next base: position 33,034 of record VDFB02138496.1, read on the forward strand.
TTTGCCTTAGTGCAATTTTTTCTCCATTGACATTTCTCATTCTCATCGGAAGGTTCGGGAACTTCGCCATCCACGAACTCAGCAATCTCATTTTCTTCCAATGCAAGCATTACTCTAAACTTCCAAGAGGTGAAGTTGGAAGCACCCTCAAGTCTATCTTCAATCTTGAGCCCGTTCACCATCTTTAACGGTAAGATAGATGCAAGAAGATGAGAACAAGAATAGATGAAAGCGCTGCTTATAGAAATGTGATTGCGATCTTCTTAAACCCGCTCTGATACCATGTTAGTTTTTATGATCAAATGTGAATAAGCAGATTTTAATTCAAATTCAAACACATAGACACAGCATATACCCTGGGAAAACCCTCCACTTGAGGGAAAAACCCAGCAACAAAGATCTCTTATATATATATATATATATATATATATATATATATATAATGGCAACAATTCTCTTTACAATGAGACCAATCACAAGGCCAATATCCAGCACCACACAAACTAAATACTTCGCACTCCTTGAGTAAATTCGCACTGCTGTAGAAGTGATTCGCACTTGCAGATGGAGTGATAGACGGAATTGACTTGATGCCTTGAATGAATGAAATGAACTTGTATATAAACAATGTGAGCAAGAGGTCGCACCTTTTCATGAACAAGGTCGGCCACATATGGAAAATATAATTACAAATAAATGGTGTGAATTACAAGGAGGCTCGTCCCAATTAAAAATAATATAGTTGCCAAGTGAAGGGCCTCTTCACTTTGATTAATGCAATAAATGAATAGTTGTTAGGCTATATGAATTTATTGTTCACAACATGGCTGAACTATGTAGCCCGCAGCTACAACATCAACACAAACAAGAAGTCTTTTTGTTGTTGAATGGTCGACCTCTTTCACCAATCAATGTGTCCCTTTAGTCGGCCTTATTTGAATAAAAAATTATTATTTGAAGAGAGGCGCCACTTCACCAAAGTCGGCCTCATTGAATTATTTAATATATGTTGAAATTATAGGAGAAAGAAATCTCCCGCCGCTACTATACATCAACACTCCGTCTTAGCTAGGGAGATGTCTTTCCAGATATCTATGTCATGGAGTCTCTCAACATGACACCCACAATAGCTACACCCATTTGTGGAAAAGAGTTCATCACGGAGTCACTCAATGTGATATCGTCATGGAGTCACTCAACATGACGTCCACAATGGCTACTCCCATGTGTGTAAAGGAACATGTGCACAAGTGCCCATCATCGAGTCACTCAACGTGATGTCGTCATGGAGTCTCTTAACATGACGTCTACCATGGCTACTCCCATGTGTGGAAAAACACAAGTACAAAGGATTCATTACGGAGTCTCTCAACATGATGTCGTCATGGAGTCTGTCAACATGACGTCTCATCTCAATCTCAAAGATGAACAAGGGCTCGCACCTCATATTTCTCCGTCTCAGAGAAATATACACTACAAGGGCTTTCACTTCATATTTCTTCGTCTCAAAGAAATATACACTACAAGGGATTTCACCTCATACTTCTCCATCACAGAGAAATATACACTACAAGGGGCTTTCACCTCATACTTCTCCATCACAGAGAAATACACATTACAACAAGTCTTCATGATGATGTGACTCCCTCTGAAGCTGGCATCAACCTCCTGACCTCCTCGTCCAAGGTTGCCTCCGTTGGTATGTCAAACTCCCTCTGAATGTTATTTCCTCCTCTTCGAACAAACTGATTGACTTTAGAATAAGAACCCTTCTGAATTGACTTTAGAACTTGGCTCCTTCTGAGATGTCCCTAGATGAAAAGTTGACTTAACTGCTTAACAAATCTAATCAGATCTTTTCTTAGACCCACTCTGATACCATGTTAGTTTTAGGACCAGAAGTGAATTAAGCAGAAATAAAACAATTATGAACAATAGAACACAGCATATACCCTGGGAAAACCCTCCTCGAGGGAGAAAAACCCAGCCAAATTTATCTCCTATATATTGAATTGAATGAGCAAAAATCTGCTTACAATCTTAGGCCAATATGAAGCAATAATAAATCGCACCTCTCTTAGATGCAAAATACACAATGATAATAATCTCTCCTTGATATTGATCTGCACTAAGCAATATTATACTCTGTTGTAGAAGTACGAACTCCTGATGTCATGCGAATGTCTTGAGAATTATAATTGATGATCTAATGAATGAGCAATGCCTTCAATATATACAAGGTGAGATGGCAATTCATCTTGGGTCGGCTTCTTTCTTCAAACAAGACGTCTTTTTGTTGTTGAATGGTCGGCCTCTTTCACCAATCAATGCGTCCCTTTAGTCAGCCTTATTTGTATAAAAAATATTATTTGAAGAGAGGCACCACTTCACCAAAGTCGGCCTCATTGAATTATTTAATATATTTCGAATTAATAGGAGAAAGAAATCTCTCGTCGCTACTATACATCAACAATTAAATGAATTGTTGAAGTAGCATATGAATTGGAGCTGCCATCTACAAGCAAAATTCACAATGTTTTCTATGTGTCATGCCTCAAAAAGGCTCTTGGACAGCATGTGACTCCTACGGAATTGCCTCCCATGGATGAAGAAGGTAAATTGATACTCATTCCAAAAACAATTTTGCAAGTGAGAGAGAAAAGGTTGAGAAATAAGGTAATCGTTGAATATCTTATCAAATGGAAAAACTTGCCTTTGGAGGATGCAACATGGGAAGGATAGGAGATTCTTAAACATCCTAGTCTACAAATGCTTGAGGGCAAGCATTCTTTGAATGAGGACTGTAATATCCCCAACTCAAACCATGAGGATTAACAATGTATTGGTTGTCCTTTCCTTGGATTACCTAAGAGGAAGAGGACTTGGAGCATCATTGGGTAAGTATTGAAGTCCTCGGCTTGTTCTCAATTCTATTCTTAAGTTATGTGCACGTCTTTTTATGCAACTTAAGTGAACTTAAGTTATTTTAAGTTGAGGGCATGCCTTTTTAGGCAACTTAAGTGACTCCTAGCCAAAAGGTTTATGTTGTCCCCTTTTTATGTACTTTAAGTGACTTTTAAAAAGTATGTGACAAAAGGGAAAAGGAGGCATGCTTATTGGATCAATTTGTTGTAAATATGAGTATTTGGTGTTGTCATTGATGTCAACAGGCTTATGTTTGTGTTGTCATTAATGTCAATTGGTAATGGTTGAGAAGTCGCGTTGGTGCCTTGATTAGTTTCATTATGTTATCATTAGTAAGTGCTACTGGTTTCAACCTCTAGTGTTGCTTCTATAAGCCTCTCTTGGTGGATGTTGTTGGTTTAGTGATGATGAGGAAGTGTTGAAGATGATGAGTATATGTCTCTGGTGCTTGGTTTACAAGTGCTTTTGAGAAAATTTGAATAAAAGAGAAAACAGTGTGTTGCAGAGGTGTTCTAGTGTACAGTGTGGTGTTCTAGTTTTGCTCCGCATTTCTTCATGGTTGAAGATCTACTTATGCAGTTCGGATATGTTGGTCAAAGGTGTTTAGAGGTTCTATATCCAAAATTTCTTGGTTTGGATCATTGTGCAAAAGAAGTTGTGTTCACCAGTGTGTGAACTATGTTGCAATGGTGTCTAGGAGAAATAGTTTTTCCCTACATTTCTTCGCAGTTTGGTTTCTATTCTTGTGGTTTTGGAAGTGTGTTGATTAGGTTCATATCTACCTTCAGTCAAAGTTATTTGTGGTTTGGTGCTCCACAAAGTGATTTCTTGAGTTACAATGTATGGAAGGTTGTTTGAGTATACTGGGTGTGTGCATTCTTCAGATGAAAGTTGTTGCGAAGGAATTTGTTGGATTTTAGGGTGTTTTTGGAATTTTCCAGATTGTGTTTGAATGTTGTGTGTGGTTCGCGAGTCGTCTTTGGATTTGAGGAAGCGTGTAAATAAATGTTAATGGTGTTTTCACTGGTTTGGCCAACCTTGGGTGTTTACACTAAATGTGGATTTGCTTCGATGATTGTGGAAGCGTGGCATGATGTACATGTATGATTTGGGTTGAAGTTAAGATGTGGTGTGGTCCACTTTCATTCCTTTCCACTGCGGGAATGCTTAGTGCCGATATAATTTGAATTTGCACAATTGAGGTGCATAGCCAACCTTGGAGAATGTTTTCAAGGTTAAAGAAGGTATAAATAAGTGTTGAATTGATGGAGAATTAGGTAGAAATGTGTGTGATGCGAATTGCAGAGTTGTGAAGTGTGAATTTGTGAAGTACAGTGTGGGCTCAATGAGTTAGACCACTGGAAGCAATGAGCAAAAGGTGTCTACAATCTTCAGAAAGGTTGCGAATGTGTTGGTGATGTTGTGGTGGATCTTTATTGTTGAATTGAGATGGATTTCTCACTATAACATTCTTTTTTCTTCTTTTCTATAATCTGGCAATGAGCCCTTGGAATGGGTACTTGGATGCCCATGATAGAAACAAGACTGTAAAAAGAGAATCAAATTTTGCTAAACAACAAAACCTCCAATAATATTGTTCACATCTAATAGGATAAGAAAATCTGAATTTGCCAAATCTTTATCAAACATTAAACATCAAACTTATGTTAAAGCCAATTTGGGAAAAGTGTTCAAACTAAAGACATGTTAAATGTTGATAATTTTCAACCTGCATCAAGCAGGCATTATAATAAGATTTAAGATGCAAATGCATTTCAAACTGCATCAAAGCTCGATTATGTTAAGAAAGTTAAGAACATGAAGTATTATAGATAAACTAAATCTAAATCTGCAGCATATAAACACCCTCAATATCATGAAGGTGCTTAACTCTGATGTCAAGTTCTAATGACCTTAGCTGCAATTACAGGAGATATATATGAACTTCAAATCAATTGTACTATAGTCACTAGAATGTGAATATCAAATTATGATTTCATTTAATGTCACTTAAAGATGATATTCAATGGATGGATCCTGATTCAAAGTATTGCTACTACAAAAGCTTATCTAAGATCAGATCCTTTACAAAATTTTGGTTTGAGCTCAAATATTTTCCAACATGAGGGTTATGCTGTTTACCTAAATGCATTTATAAGTCATTGACAAGTTGACTATTATATTTCTATAGTTTGGATTGGTTGGAATGGAGAAAACCGATGAGAAGGCCATGGCCTCCTCAACAGAGGGAAAATTTGTGGATTGCAGATCTGACAACATGATTTTAAGATCAATGGATGGATAAGGAAACTGAAGAGATTTCTGAATGGCTGGTAGAGCAATCGTAGGAATATATGTTTAACTAGAGAACTAAACAGTGAGAATTTTAAGTTTTATTGTAAACTAAGACATAAATACATTCATGGAACAAGTGTATCCACAAAAGAGCTACCTCACAATCAATTTGTAGCTTGCAATGATATAGGTGAGCTATAGGGGATATCATGACGTCAAGTATCATAAAAACAGATTCCAAAAACAATACCAGAAGAAAGATAGAAAAGCTTAAAGAAGCTCAGTTAAAGTCGCATTCAAATGTCAGGAAACACGGGATTTTGTATTGCTTGGCAACAGTCAAACTTTACATGTAACAACTCGTGTGTTCCCTATCATCCTTACAGAAAACATGAGAATCAAATAGATTAATACCTTTGATGAACATCAACTGCATTTGCATCCACCGCTGAAAACACCTCATCTGTAAGAAACAAAAGATAGTTTAATATTGGAAACAGAGGAATATGTGCATAGATTTAGAAACAAATAGCTACTTGGTTCCACCCATCCAGAATTTATTTCTAGTATGAACATATAGCTTAAACCCCCATGTTCTTACTGCTCTATTATCAGTTTGTTTACTTGCATCCATATGTTTGCCAAAGTCAGAATTTGCTACATATTTATACATAGCAAACATTTATCTAAATGGCAATGTATGAATCACTTCCCTTAAGTTCCTAAAGGTTGCATAATAAAAATCTCACAAAAATTAATATCAAATTCTTGTGATGTTGTTTAAGAGGCATTGTCAATTATTGGATGTCACTGAAAGTGCACCCTTTGTGTCAGATTTATGTTGATTTGTTTGATCATCAAGGAAAGTTATTTATTATGTCTATCGATCACCATTAGAGTTGAAAGCTTGTTTCCAAAATCTTGCTCAAATTTCTAGCATGTAAGGCAAAACATCAATAGTAATCTCACATAAATTAATATTAAATAATTGTGATATTATTTAACAGGCACTATTAGTCTATTAATTATTGGATGTCTCTGAAAGTGTACCCTTATATCAGATTCATGTTACTTTATTTGAATATCAAGGAACACCATTTCTTTTATGTCAATCAATCACTATTACAATTGAAAGCTTGTTTCCAAATCTTGCTGAATATCTATCTAGAGATCTCCCAGTACTCCACTGTTGGTAATATCATTCTTTTGGGTGACTTTAATGGTCATATGAGAACACATTAAATACCCATTTATGATCTTCTGCAGGATGAGTTATGCCTTCATGAGAAGGACCTTGAAGAGTTTGGTTTACAGTGAGTATCTACTGATGGGAATATTGTAGTCACAGCCTTATACGAGGCGCTGTCCTCAGTTGGGGGAATCTTAGAGCCTCCACATTCTCAATGGGCTCCCTTGCTTCCCTGACTCTAATAGGTTCACTTGTTTCCCAAATGGGAGTGGTATGAGCTTCGTGGATTATGTTCTCACTAGCAAATCCCTTGTCCTCCACATTTGTGATTTTCTTATTTCCCCTCAGCTCCCACTTGCTAACTATGTTACCTTGAAGTTCAACCTCCTCACTGATTATTACCCCTTTCATCCACACCCTCCCCTCCCCCTCCAAATCATTAGACACCACACTCCACTTTGATGATGATTCTACCATTAACTATGCTATCTATCCTTCCTTTCTTTTGTCTAAGTTCTACTCCCTCCCTCTTCCCACCATCAATTCCTTGTATGAGATCTTACCCCAAGCCCTTTGGGATGATGCCTTGGACTCTTGACCCCAAACTACACATTATTCCAACTCACCTTGCCCCTATTGATCCTACCCCATGAACCGATGGCATGATGAAAAATGTAAATTCCTTCATTAAATACTTTGGTTTTCTTCACCCATGACCCTCCTTCTGGACTCTTCATCTTGTAGGTGATGCAATCAATTTATCATATTTCTAAAATATTCACTTATAAGATCCTTTAGCCCCAGGTTATAAAGTTGAGCTAAAATAATCAAGTGATACTTAAAGTTAAAAATAATGGCAAGTTGGGCCAATTAACAAGAGCGGGTAGAGCTCTGCAATGCTAATGAGAGTAATCCACTAGGAATCTCTCAGGCCAATTAAAGAGAAATATTATAAAACTTGTTGCAAACAAAGTTAAACCTTAAGATATAGATTGAGTCCTATTTTATTCTATCACTAACTACTTTCTATGTTAGCTTTGTGATTTGCAGGAAAAGATCTCTTAAATAGATAAAATTAAAAATCAACGTATGAGTACAAAAAATAAGAGATTCATTTGTTTACTATTTCCTTATATTCATGGTAGATCTTGAATCATATAATTGATAAACAGGAGATTCTTCATTGATTAAAAGGTTTGATCAATAACTATCTAATAGCAGTGCCTAATTCTTTGGAAACAGAATCAACAAAATGAATTATAATTTGTACATAGAACGTTTGAGGCGTTAGTTTCAGATGGGCTAAACAATTGTTTTGTCTTGCAAAACTTGAACCCTCAAAGAGGTTACTAAGTAACTCTTAAAAACCATTCTTAGTAATATAACTGTTTATCATAATACTCCACATATTAAGAAAGAAAGTTATCATAATCACCTTGATGGAATACTAGAGACTTGTCAAATTGCCTAAAAATATTGAGCAAACAATGGAGACAATATGTAACTTGAAACAAAGGTACGTTTTTTAATTGATTTTGTAAAAGTTGACAGTGTAACTCTATTAGAAAATAATCCAAATTACAACACTACTCTAGACTCGCCAAGGGCTTATTAATGGATATTGTACTAAGTATTGATCACTATTACATAAGAGATAAATGATATATATAGTAGAAGGGCAATGCTCATCTCACTCGGATGATTAAAACTTGTCCAACTTGCCTTACAATCATGAAAGAAGATAGAATGCAATTATACTACAACACTACTCTAGACTTGCCAGGGGCTTATTAATGGATATTGTACTAAGTATTGATCACTATTACATAAGAGATAAATGATATATATAGCAGAAGGGCAATGCTCATCTCACTTGGATGATTAACACTTGTCCAACTTGCCTTACAATCATGAAAGAAGATAGAATGGAATTATACACAAAATATATCCTAGAACAAAACTAAAACAGTTGCAACAGAGAAATTCCCACCTTATACTTCATGGGAGAGTAGGAGAAGCCAACCATGCAGTAAAACTTGCAAAACACAACTACACAAAACTTCTCACCTAACTGAATCTGCTCTTTGAGATGTTAATTCGTGAAAAGACAAAAAGAATAAAGAATGCAAAAAACCTTTTGCATAGGCATAAGTATCAATCCAATGGGCCCACTCTTGGTCATCGTGGATATTCACTTAGTACAATATCCATGTTTTCCAAATTATTCTCCAATTTAGCATCTAATACCATAGTTTGAAGACTTGGCGAGTCCCTACAAGGACTCAGCAAACTCGCGAGTCCTAGGCTCGCCCGAGTCAACTCGCCATTGACTCGTGAGCCGATACCTAGTGAGTCCTAGGCTCGGACTCTCAAGTCTTGGCATGAGACTCATGCAAGTCCTAGGCTCGAACTCCCAAGTCTCGTGCCTGGACTCGCGTCGCGGCTGGAGGTGGATAGTGAGGCTTTAAAACATCATTTTTTAAAATTTTTTCTTTCATTTTTCTGCTCCTATTTGCCCAAAACAGGTTTGCAAGTCAAAATAGGGTTGGAAGAAGTGGAGAAGACAAGCATACGAGATCAAATTAGAGCCAAGTAAGTGATTTTTATTCTCTTTTCTTTTGTTTTCTTCAATTGAAAATCAGAAAAATCATGAAAAACAAGGGGAAATGCTAGCAAAAAAATTCTATTTCTCTTCATAGCCTATTTCCTAGTATTTTTAGCTTGGTTTTGAATTCTTATTTTTTCAAATGATTGATTATCATTTATTTGCTGATTTTTTACCAAACCCTACTAACTTTTTACAAAAACCTTGCTGATTTTTTTTTTCATGTTGGAACAGCAATGTTAGCTTCAAACTCAAGGCAATCTAGAAAAGACCCTGCATGGAAGTATGGGATACCAGGAAATACAAAGGGTGAGGTCACATGTACCGAATGCAATAAATGGATGACAAGAGGAATCAATATATTAAAATACCACATTGCCAAAATACCTGGACAAAATTTGGACATATGCCCTTCATCAACTCCAGAGATGGTTAGAGAGATGAAGGCCCTTCTTGTTGAGTATGAGTTGAAAAAAGATGAAAGACAAAAAACAAAGGAAGCACTAGCAGCAGTGATGAGTGGAAATGTATCCACTTCTACACCATCAAGGCCCCAAGGTGCCCCAAGTCCAAGCATCCGTCAGCCACATTCAACTTTTGGTGAGAGTCTTGAGGGTTTTTTTTCTACTGCTAGGTAGGGTCCTTCATCAGGACCAAATTACTTTATTCCATGCAATGTTCCAGGAGCACAACCTTCACTTGAAGGCACCGGTTGGAATAAAGAAAAACATCATTAAGCTAGGATGGCAGCAACAAACTTTTGGTACTACAATAATTTACCTTTCAATGTGGCGAACATCCCATATTGGGAAGGTTTGGTGAAAGCCCTTATAGTTGCAAGTAAGGGGTTTAAGACCCCAACAGCGAAAGATTTGAGTGGGCCATTGCTAGAGGAATTTGTAAAGAATACACGGCTTGTGGTTGATGAGCAAAAAAAATCTTGGCGAAGAAAAGGTTTCAGCATCTTATTTGATGGGTGGACATATGGATAGAATAGGACCCTCTTGAACTTTTTAGTGGTTTCTAATGGTGGATTGATGTTCCTAAAGTCTATAGATTCCTCCAATGAAATCAAAAATGTTGAGACTTTGTGCAATTAATTAGACAGGATGATCCAAAAGGTTGGTGTTGAGAATGTTGTCCAAATTATCACGGACAATACAGTTGCATATGTAGTTGTAGGTAGACTACTTATGGAGAGGCATCCCACAATTTCATGGAGTCCTTGTGTTGCACATTGCTTGAACTTTTTGTTAGAGGACATTGGGAAGATTGGATGGGTGAAAAGTGTGGTTGAAGATGCCAAAAATGTTACCAAATTTATCTACAACCATACTTGGGTGCTTTCCTTGATGAGAAAAATTCATAAATGGCAAGGACCTTGTGCGAACAGGAGTGACACGATTTGTTAGCCACTTCCTCACATTGCAAAGCATTCTTGGTGCCATTGCTCATCTCAAGCAAATGTTTGAGTCTGATGCTTGGTTGGAGTCCCCATTTTCCAAAAAATCTGAAGGGGAGAAGATTGTAAGCATAGTTTTTTATGACACATTTGTCAAAAATGGAGAGGAGTTGATCGAGGTAACTAACAAACACAAACATAAAATTTATACAAGATAATCTATTTGCTGTTTTTTTTTTTTTTGAGGAGTTAATTTTGTAATAATTTAAAATTTGTTTTCATTTTTTTAGGTGATAGAACCTTTGGTTAGGGTTCTTTGTATGGTGGATGGAGACGGCATGCCAATGGGTTTCATTTATGAGGCCATGGATAGGGCCAAAGAGGCCATTTCACATTAGTATGGCGGAAACAAGAGAAAATGTTAAATCATTTGGCGCATCATTGATCGTAGATTGGTTAAACCAACTCGACCAGCCGATGCATGCCTTTGCCTACTTCTTGAACCCAAAATTCTACTTCTCTGAAACATTTAAGGCTGATGAGGAGGTCATGGCAAGTCTTGTCACAAGCATCGATAAGATGGTGCCTAATCGTGACTTGAGAGACAAGGTGCTTGATGAGTTGGAGATGACATTTGCTACATCTTATTTATGAATTTGCAATGTTGACTATCTAGAAACATCTATTTTACATACATAAATTATAATAAGTTGATAACTAATTTTCTATATTTGAAAATTGATTTAATTTTATTTTTATCTATTCAAGGTCTACAAGGGTGCAGAGGGGAGACTCTTTTCCTCACAACAAGCAATTGAAAGGAGAGAAAAACAACCAGGTAAAAAAAATTGTTCAATACTACAAGATGAAATTAGAAACTTGATTCTTACAATTTTTACTTTATTCTTATATTTTTAAATGTGTTTTTGTAGACTTATGGTGGGAGAATTATGGTGCTATCATGCCAAATCTTCAAAAGCTAGCCATCTATGTTTTGTCGCAGCCATGTAGTGCTTCTAGGTGTGAACATAATTGGAGCTTATTTGAGAACATTCACACAAAGAAGAGAAACAGGTTGACCCAACAACACCTAAATGATCTAGTATTCATTCGGTATTCATTCGGTACAACCTTTTCCTTTGAACTAGAAAGGTAGAGAGTGTTTCACATGAGTCCATCGACTTGGATGATATTGATCCATTCGGTGAATGGACTATCAATGAACAAAATGATGATGTTGATGTCTTCCTTACTAATGAAAATCTTGCTGAATTGGAGAGAGCAGCAGCAGCAGAAGAAGAAGCGGCAGAATAGGATGCAATGGTGGAGGACGAAGACACCTTTGAAGATCAAGAAACCACTCCTCATCATTTAGATACTGTAGCACCTTCTAGTTCTAGACCTGCAAATTTGAGTTGCAATAGGAGGGGAAAGAGGAAGATGTAGATTTTGTTTGGTTGTTAATGTTTTCAGTTTTTCTCATTTTGACATATCATTATATGTAAACATTTATAGACTTATGATGCTGTTATACATTTGAAAGTTTGAAACTATGAGTATGAATGATGAAATTTCAATTATCGAGTGTTTGAAGATCATATGAAATGTGTAATATTTGAATTATGACAAATTGAGAATCAAATTAGGCTCTTATGTTCTCTAAATGCATTAATTTCTTTTTTTTTGTAAAACTACGGTTTTTTTTTTTTGCAGAGTCCTAGCCGAGTTTTTTGTCAAGTCCCGAGTCTGAGTCCTATTTTGGGCTGTCGAGTCCAAGTCTTCAAACTTTGTCTAATACCTTCCATGCATCCTTAACAAATAAATCTACTTTTCCCCCTGAATAACATCTTTTCAGAAGTTGCATTGACTATGTCAAAACTCAATTGTTTGTCCTAGACAAGGGGATCAACAGAGAGAGAAGGTAATTCCCAAATTTCTCTTTCCAAATCATCACTACCTTGAGGCTACCCTTATCATGCTTTTCAAAAGAGTCTTTTAATTCTACTATAGCCTGGAATTCATCAATCTTGCCCTTTAAATAGATTTATATTTTATCAATATAAGCAAAGGTGTCAACAAGAACCTTGTGCATGCTGTTAGTTGTTTAAATCTTCTCAAAGCCTTCATGTTTGGTATATCTTGTATTGGAAAACATCACTTTAATTTGAAAGACCCTTAGAGTCCACTTGTCCCTTATTTCCATAACCTTATTTCTCCTATTGTACTCCTTATTAACATTATTCAAGGATTCCTACGAATTTTCACTTGACTTGGTAATGCTTTGAGTCCTTGAGTAAAAGAGACCATAGATAATCTTTCTAATCTTTGCCTTGGCTTCCTTTACTTTGGTTCAACAATGTTTCCAGCTCTTTTATGCTCTTCATAAACTCTTCATCTCCCTAAATAATGATTGCTAGTTGACAAGAAGGCAGCAATGCCTTTTGTCCATAGAGTTGATTTTGAGGAGTTTATTATTTAATGATGTGGAAAGGAGTTTATTCTTTAACACACTCAAAGATATTGGGAATTCGACATTTGTAAGAGAGACCCCAACCTCTATTTCTACACTAACCATATGTCCCATCATCTAGAAAGAGTGGGTGAAGTTGAACACCTCTCCACACATGGTTGCATATGTTTTGAATCCAAAGTAATATTGTAATGTCCCCTTCTCGAGCATGATCTTTTATGTTGACTGTTGGCCTATTCTGGAGACCCGTAGGCTACTTGGGGGTGAAATTAGGGTTTCATGTTTGGAGGTTGCTATTGCTCGTGAATTGGTGATTGAACTGCGGATTCCTTCTAGGTTTTCCGTGAGCTTCGCGGTGATGTGATTTTCTTGGCTTTCCGAGCACCTTCATGAATTTACTATTTTTAGTAAATTCTATTTTTAGCAGCGTTCATGCGGTTTCCAGTGCAATTGGCTTTCTTCTTCAGCCAGTTCAGTTGGCTTGTTCATTTTCGGCTCAGGGGCACATTTGGAGAGATAAGTTCAGATTATTTTAATTAAGTCATATTTTAATGTTATATTTTACTGTTGACCCCCCCCCCTTGGCCTAGTGATTGAACTTTAAGTTGTTTTTAAAGGTGGTCTTCATGGGTGGACGCCTCATTGAGGTGATTTTATTATATTTTAAAGTTCAAAATATTACTTGAAGAAAGGGAAGCCATTTTATGAAGAGAGGATTTTAAATATATTGTTGACCCCTTGGCCTAGTGATTGAACTTTAAGTTGTTTTTAAAGGTGGTCTTCATGGGTGGACGCCTCATTGAGGTGATTTTATTATATTTTAAAGTTCAAAATATTACTTGAAGAAAGGGAAGCCATTTTATGAAGAGAGGATTTTAAATAAAGTCAAAATTGAACCTTGAGAAAGGGGTGCCCAAACTAGAGGGAAAAGGAGTCAGTTCAAATTTGAAAATTAGGGTTTCTCTTCTAGAAGCTTCTGAAGGGTCTTTTGAAAATTATAAATGGAAGCCTTGGATCTTCATTTTGAGGATCTTTTGTCTACAGTAATGTTACTCTGCCGGAATGGTATTGGATCACTTCGAGGAATGAATGCCTCCTAGCCGTGGCATTGCTTCTTGCTTGAAAGACAGCAACTAGTGATGAGTTAGTAGTCTTTGAGAGGATTGTTGTAGTGAGGTTTGCTTTGTAGAGTTGTCTTGTCATTTGGAGTCTAGTTATTTGCATTTTCAAACATTTCTGGAGTTGCTGATTGATATATCAGATTTTGTAGTTTCAATCATAGATTTCAAAATAAAAATCATTTCCTTGTGGGTATTGCATTATTCTATCTAACTACCTTGGGCGACCCTATGAGTGTATTTGCAGATTTTTTGATGGAGGTTCTGATTTTTACTAAGCAAATCGCCCGTCCTTGAGGGCCGTACCATTTGGTACCTTCTTGGGATTCGTGCAAAAAGTTTGAAGGGTCTTTGGTGGGGTTTCAATGTTCAAAACTGGTCGCCATCTCCAATAGGGCCTATTGCATTTGATTTCACGTCAATTGGGTGAGTTGTGGGTGAGATATGTGCATTTTAGAGTGGTATTAGGTTGCTGGTTATGCATTTTAAGTGCAGGTCTGTCACAGATCAGAACATAAAGAGAGGTATTCTGAGAGGAGTTATTGGTTTGGGTGTTCTTGCTAAGTAAGGGAGAATCGTCTATATCGTAGTAGCACTATTGAGTTCTTAATTCCAGCTCTTGGCATGCAATTCTCTATATATTGTAAGTTGTACAGTAGTACTGTCAGCATCTCATCTCATCTTTTCTTTCATGTTTGTAATACCCACTGAATAAGTGGAAAAGGCTGGCTTGCCGCCTATTTACATTTGAGTTTGCATTTGTATTTCTTTATATCTCCGCCATATGGTCGCCTCATTCCATTCTGGATTGGGTAGCACATACTTGGTGTTGAGTTACTTTCAGTTGCAGTCTGATTTAAGGTACTGACGATCCTCTTGCCATATGACAGCCTCTCTCATGTTGAGATTGAGTGCGCATTCTTGGCAACGAGTTACTTTGTAACTGCTGGTTTCATTTATCTAACCCTAACGGGTGCTTCTGCATTGTTGTGTTACTGGCAAAAATTTAAAAAAAAATGGTTGGTATATTTCAAATATATGGATAAACCTAGCAGAGTTCTTCCAAGTGCCAACCACAAGGTGAGGAATGGCCTCATGATGGCCTTCAAGAAAATGTATATTTGAGAGGAAGATTCACTAATCAAAGTTGAGTGGATTAAGTATACAAAACAAGATGGCTATAAGACTTTGGCAAGGATTGACAAGCAAACTTTGGCATAGGCCCAGCTAGCTAGTGACAAACTCATGGACCTCTAGTGTCATGTCTCCTTCTCAAGGTTGAGGACTTTTGTCTTTTTCTTGGGGCCCAATTATTGCTACATTTGGGCAAATTAGTGTCACTTTATGAGGCCATCTAAATTGGACTTTATTGCCCATGTATTTGGTTATAAAAAAAGGTTCTTTTATTATTTATTACAAGGGAAAAACATTATATAGGGCCCAAATTTGTAAATTCCTATAAAGGAAAAACTAGCACCCTATATTGGTTACCCATGATTGTCATTCGCAGAAGTCAAATTTTCAAATTGTGCAAACAAGACCCTTGGCTGCAATTTCCAGAGGACGAAAACCCTTGCAGCATATTGGTAGATTTGGGGACGAAAACCCTCATATCCATTTGGGAAAATTCCACTTCAAAGATCACATTTGTATTCAACAATTCAGCTGGAAACATTTCTATTTGCAAGAAAATTCATGTTTAATCTCCATCTAACTATTGCAATCTTGTTGGTTTTATAGTGCCTAATTAGAGGGTTCACATAATTTTTTTTGGGGTAATTTATTGCTGTTGCAGGACTGTGTATACCTATTTTGGAAGGGCTGATCAATTCCAAGGGTAGCCGCCATAAGACCAAACCAGAGCTGGACCTTTGGGAGGACCGATCACCTGATTTGAGAGCTATATAATTTTTATTATTGGATGGTTCATTCGCTGTTAGCAGGCCATTGCTGCTTAGCAGGTTTTCCATTGTTTCTTTCCAGGGATCATTGATAATCAGCTGCTATCCCAGCCATTAACCTAGCTGTGGTTCATTCAAGACTGATCGCCCACTTTGGGGATGGTTTGGAGGGTGGCTGCATCATTTATCAAGACTGATCTGGCTGCACCAACTTAGAACAGGGATGTTCACTACCACCTATCTTACACGGTCAACTATATACCTCTATGTTGGATATTTATTCTGTCAAAACCACTAACCCTGCTGTATTAAATCCTGTAGCCTTTCAATCTTGCTGCTATTTTGGTGAATTTCACTTAATTATTGTTGCTAATATGCTGCTCTAATATTATCAGATCTAAACACTCTTTACTCAATTATTATCAATTGCTGAGTTAGACTGAAACTAATCTCTGAATTTTGTGTTAGGGTTTGGCAATATTTAGTGGTTATCTATTTATCTAGGGTTTGCTCATGTTATTTAGTGTTTACTTTCAACACCTGCTTTCCTATAAATCAGAAAAACCTACATAAAATTGCGTACATTCTGTAAATGAGGGAATTCGCTATCCTTAAGACATGGAAGTCTCATGGAGCAAATAGCCCTGGATTTCCTCAGGGATCAAAGCTCAAGTGACAAGATAAAGAATAAAGAGTATTTGCACAACTTAATTGAATAAAAGCTAAACTACTAAGGACAAGAATGATAAAATCACTTAACTACAGAAATTAATTATAGAATCAAAATCTCTAGTATACAAAAATGGAAAATGTATAAACCAAAGATTTTACCCTCAAGAGGATTAAGCCTTGGCCACAGATGATAGTGCGCCACGGGGATGCCTATGCCCCACACTGTCATCTCTGGTAAAACAGAGAATAAAAGACTTAAATCTGCAACACCCAATTTATCAAATCCATACATCTACACACAAAACAAAACTGACCACGATGACCAAACAGAGGGACCAAAGGGGTGCGGAGCTCCTCTCTACACTCACCAAGAAAGATCAGGCCATGACGCAAGCTAAGAGTGTCAAGGAGGCACTTGACACCCTGCAGAGCTAGGTCGATGACCTCGAGAGGCAATTGGAGGTTGGTAGGACAGGACCCACTAACCCTCAAGTGTAGCAGCTCAAAGATGAGTTGCGATAGGCCTAGGAGCGGGAAGCTTCACTAACAAAGCGCGTTGCGTCATTGCAGGAGCAGATAGCTGAGCTGCGAGGGAAGATATGACGATTGTGGTCGCGAAACATGTCCATGTCAAAATCTCACCAACCTCACTCATATGCGTCCATTCAAATGTGTTAATGAAGAAACGTCATAGCATAACAGACTACGATCCCCAAAAAGGGGACGAGCGTCATGTCCATTCCACATAGACCTTATGCATAGTATCGACAGAGATGCATTGTATTGACCAGTTCTTTTAGAGGAGTACCATCCATAGACGATAAACCATATGCACCAGAACCATACACGGAGGTGATTATGTAAAGACTTAACCAATTAGGGCTGAATTTCCCCTTTTGATTTGGTGGTGCATTTACATTTCTCTAGTTCTCATAGAGAACAAGATCACCTACCTTGAAAGTACAATAAAGAACACCTTGATTATAATACTTGGAAATAGATTTTTGATAAGCTTGAAAGTGGTCGAGGGCCTGTGATCGACACTCATCAAGCAACTCAAGCTAGTTTAGACGTTCAGCATGGTATGTGTCATTATCAATTAATCCTTTAAGGGAAACAAGCAAAGATGAAATTTCCAACTCTAAAGGCATAATAGCCTCAACACCATACACAAGGTTATACGGGGTTGTACCAGTAGCTGTACGAACACTTGTGCGCTAGGCCCATAAGGCGTATGTCAATTGAGTATGCCAATCTTCACCATGTTTTTTTACCATTTTCCAGAGAATTAGCTCAAGAGTTTTGTTAGACGCTTCTCCTTGGCCATTAGACTGAGGATAGTAGAAAATCAATGTTGGATATCAAAATTTTCTAAGAATTGCTTTACCTCTTTGTTCTTAAATGAAGTACCATTGTCAGAAACAAGGGTAGAAGGCAATCCAAAGTGAGCAATGATATTGTTTAGAAGAAAACTATAGATTGTTTCAGCGTTAGTGGATTGAAGTGGAATAACTTTGACCCATTTTGTAAACTAATCAATAGCTATGATGATGTAGGTATGTCCCTCAAAAGGAGGTGATATTTTTCTAATAATATCCAAGCCCCATTTTGCAAATAGCCAAGGAGAGGTCTGATTTTGAAGTTCTTGTGTAGGAGCTCGAATGAGGTTACTGTGTTGTTGGTATTGAGGACATTTCTTGACAAAGGAAAAGGACTCTTGCTCCATTGTTTGCCAATAATATCCCCTATGAATCAATTTACGTACTAAGAATTTACCACCGAAATGTCCACCCCCAGAGCCCGAATGAGCTTCTTGAAGGGCAAGGGGTATTTCAGCATTATTGAGACAACGGAGAAGAAGACCATAGTAAGACTTTTGATAAAGAACATTAGATAGGATAATATATCGAGCTAAAAGCTTTCGTATCCGAATGTGACTGTTTTTAGTTGCATCATCGAGAAAGTTTCCAGTCTTCAAATAATTATAGATGTGAGAATACCATTCCCTTGAGTCTATGTGAGCACACACTAGACTATCAGGTTCAAGTTGATCTAACACAATGGGAGAGCAAAGAATTTGAACCACAAAGTGATACTATCTACACCATCATTTGAGGGTACAAGGGAGACTGCGCTCGCCATTACATCCGCGTGGCGATTTTCACTCCTAGGAACACTGTCTATTGTAAAGGAAGAGAATCGATCAAGCAAGGATAAAGCCAAATCCCAATACTGAGATAGCTTGCTCTACTTAGCTTGATATGTTCCCGTGATTTGATTTACAATAAGTTCAGAGTCACCATGAATGCGGATATGTTTAATGTTTAGCGTTATCGCAGTACGTAAACCAGTAATGAGGGCTTTGTACTCAACAATGTTATTGTACAATGAAATTCTAATCAGAAAGATAGAGGAACTGGCTTACCATCAGGCAAGATTAAAACTACATGTGCCTCGAAGCCAGTTTGACATCTTGATCCATTGAAATACATTTCCCACATTGGTTCATGATCCAATGCAAATAGATTTTCATCTAGAAAAAAGTCCAAATTAGGAAAGTAGCGAGATGAGGGAGCTTCTACCCATTGATCGGCAACAACTTGTCCCTTGATTGCTTTCTAAATTATGAACTTAATGTTGAGCTCAGAGAGCAACATTATCCATTTCGCTAGCCTTCCCGAAAGATCAGTTCTAGTAAATAAATGTTTACAAAGATCACACTTTACAATCACATGAGTTTCTACGTGGAGAAGATAATGTCATAATTTTTGCGTTGCAAATACGAGAGCGAGAGATTGTTTCTCCATGATAGAATATCAAATTTCATAATCAACCAAAATACGGCTAATGTAATAGACCGCTCTTTCCTTACCATCATCATCATGTTGAGCTAGGAAAGCTGCTAAGGCATGAGGTGACGTGGAAATATAAAGCAAAAAGGGTCTATCTTGCATAGCCGACATCAAGATAGAAGGATTGGCCAAATAACTTTTGATAAGACTCAAAAGCTTTGTCGCATTCGTCATCCAATCAGAAACAAACATCTTTCTTCAATAAACGTGTGAAGGGAAGGGTATGATCAGCCAATTGAGATACAAATCTTCAAATCACATGAATCTTCCCTTGCAGACTACGTAATTGAGAGATATTCTTAGGGGAGACATGTTAACAATTGCATCAATCTTATTTGTGTCAACTTCGATTCCACGATGAGAGACAATAAATCCTAAAATTTTGCCAACATCCACGCCAAAGACACACTTAAGAGGATTTAGTTTTATCTTATAGTGCCGAAGTCTTTCGAAGATAAGACGAAGATTCTCAATGTGATCTTGGCAAGTTACAAACTTAGCCAATATGTCATCAACATAATCCTCTAGGATCTTGTGAATAAAATCATGAAAGATAAGAGTCATCGCCTGTTGGTAAGTTGCTTTGGCATTCTTTAGTCCAAATGGCATGACTACATAACAGAAGGTACCCCAAGGGGTAGTGAAGGTTGTTTTATATTGATCTTTGGGTTAATATGAATCTAATTATAGCCTGAGAAGCCATCCATAAAGGATAACAAGGCATGGCATGCAATCGATTCTACAATCATATCAATATTAGGCAACGGAAAATCATCCTTAAAAGAAGCCTTATTAAGAGCACAAAAATCTATACAAATACGAATACAACCATCAAGCTTGCTAATGGCAACGAAATTCAATATCCAAGGTGAATAGCCAATAGGACGGATAAAACCAGCTTTTAAAAGCTTTTCTATCTCAATCTTAACTAATAACACAACCTTGGGATTCATTTTGCGGATCTTTTGCTTGGCGAGCTTGGCACCGGGACATAGAACGATATTATGAACCACCACGGATTCATCAATACTAGGCATGTCCTCATATGACCAGGCAAAGATATCAGGATGAGAATGCAATAAATCAATATGTTGTTTAGATTCTTCCGAAGAGAGACATTTTCCAATCTTAATCACTTTTTCAAAAGATTTAGGATCCATGAGAACATCAGAGGTATCCCCTTTAAGGAGAGTACTGCAGTCCTCAAGATGAGGTATAGAAGTAGTTTCATCCATTATTAACTTCATAATATAACTAGCAACTTTTCAGCATGAAGGGTTGATAAAAATGCTATTAAGAGGAGTTGTCTTTTACAAATGTCTGACCACTTTCATTAATCATATTCTAAGAGAGTTTGACCTTACATGCATAATTATTTCCATGCTCAAAACAAAAAAAGTACCTGGTGGAAGTGGCCTGGATCTCTTCAGTGATGTCAAAACCTTAATCCCCAGACCTTGGTCCATCCGTATGATCTGCAATTTAACATGCAAAGAACAATAACTGAAAACATATTCCTTATGATGTAAGAAGCAGAAATTTGAAATACAGCAAAGGTAGTTAAGAATAAGTAACAGACCCAAGCCAAATGTTTCAAGACCAGCCTGTGATCAGATGACTCCTCCAGAAGGTTTGCTGCCTCTGCAGCAGCTGTTAGCCGATCAGGTGTCAACCCAGTAGACTCATTTCCTTTTTTCCTTGCAACAGCAGATCCTTCCAAAGGCATTGTCAAATTTCTTTGCGCTAAAATCTGCCAGATTTCCAATGCTTGTGGTTGTAAACCTTTACTTGAATACAAAAATGCAAGAGTTCGTAGATGCCCAGATTCCTTTAGCGAAGCTTCTAATTCCTCCTGCACTGTCCACACAAGCCACAGGATCATACTCACAGCCTCCTCAAACAACGTTTATTCCATGCAGTATTCAAGCTTCTTATAGATCCACTTATATCTAAAAGATGCTGTGCATGATATTGAGGCCTCTAGTCGCTAATCTGGACAGTAAAACCACAATGCATTTTCTTCATTGGAAGGCTGAATTAAAATGCATTTTCTTCATTGGAAGGCTGAATTAAAATGCATTCTAATCTAAGAAATGGCACATACCAAAGCATACCAAACAAATAAAGAAAGTGGCATACCACAACACAACTGTTTTCAGAAGATGCAAGCTGCTCCATTTCTTCTGTAAGTCCAATAAATCTGTATAGGTACATAAGAAGTGTATCAACACCCTCCTTCATCACTGGGGCCAGACTCTTGTCTCGAGAAGCTTTCAGATACCTGGCTAGCACCCAATTGCAACCAAAGAGTTGAATTAACATGTTTGTTATGTATGAAACAAAATTCCGCAGATAAACATTTTGGCTTGAAAAGAATTGAATACTT
>VDFB02138497.1:0-17080 GCA_007258455.2 Sequoia sempervirens
TGTTTCCTCCTCAATTCATCTCGAGTTGCATCATCAATTCTTGCTGTTGTTTTCTTCTTTGGTTCTGCAACTGGTGTATGACTCTCCTCAACAAGCAAGGTGTTTGTTTTAGGCTGAAATTGTTTCTTTGGAGCAGGAAGCTCCATACCCCTTGCCTTCCGCATAGCCTCCTGAAGAGTAGGAGGATCAAATGCCTTGACCCAACCTCTCATAGGCTCCATCAAACCCTCGACAAAGAGAATGACAAGTCTCCGTTCTGAAATGCCTGTCACCATGACTGCAACCCTTTGAAACTCACTGACATAAGCATCCAAACTACCTGTCTGTCTGAGCTGAGCTAGCTCTCTGAAGTAGTGTTCTTGATCCTTCTTGTCAAAACGCTCTATGAGCTTGCTGGTGAACTCCTGGTAAGTAGTGACTGCATGATGGCCAAGTGTGTACATGCCATGATGCCACCAATCATGCGCTAACCCATCAAGATGCAAAGTAGCAAACTTAATGGCCTCGTCCTCCTGCATAGGTCTCAGTGAAAGATAGTTGTCCAATTTCTGGACCCAAGACCTCGCTGACGTCTTATCAGACCCATCAAAGTATGGCAAGGTGATCTTGCTGACTGCATACTGCAAATCCCTGTTCACCTGTGGTTGTGACTGCTGGTGCTGAGGAGCTCTACGGTCAAATCTGCCTCCTCCTCTAGGTTTATGAACATCCATAAACTTGTGAAATGATAATGCTTGTCTAATCTCGGGTGCTAATTATAGATACTCACTATGAAACCTAGTCACATCTGCTACTGACATGCCATTATGTGACTGAAACTCCTGATGCTGCCCCTGCTGCTCTGCCCCCGGAGTCGGAGGTGGGGTCTCTTTGGGCAAGAATATAGGTTGTCCAGGCCTATGCTCCTGATAGATCGGTGATGGCTGTCGTGGTGCTGATGCCAAAGGCTGATCCACTCCTGTAGTCTTGCTCGACTGTCCGATCTGAATATAATGTGGCTATGATGGAGTATACTGCCTAATAGTGCCCATCAACTGGGACATCATGTCCATCATGTTATCATGCCTGCGTCTAAACTCCTCATCTGTAATATCACCCTTTGCATGTGCTTTCCCTAAATCCCTATGTGTCTCTGTAGGGATCTCACGGTCTGCCATTAGGGTTGCAACGCTGTTCTCGCTACTATTGGAGCTAGATCTGTGAATACCCAGTACTCCTGACACTGTCTCACCTTCAGGAATAGGTGGACCTGTCCAATCCTCAACTCTACCTGTTCCTGTACCCTTGGTATAATGAATAATGTCTCTACTCATGAAAAAGCAACCAAAAAGCACTTTGTATTCTGAAAAAGCAACTGAAAAAGCACAGGATGGCAGGAAATCTGTGCTCTGATACCACTGTAAGAGTCCAAGTGACTCTCTGCCCAAACCCTAACTGTAAATGCTGATTTTTGAGAGTTTTGTGTGTTTTGTGTTTTGTGTTTTTTGAGGTTTTTTGCATAAAACAGGAAATTGCGATTTTGCTCAAGGAAGCTTAAAAAATTCATAAAAAATGAATGAATGACAACTACGCATCAAGATTGCTCTCTAATGAAGGGGAATACATTTATTCATGATCCAAAGCATATACAATGTATAAATTGAACTTATAAGAAGAGATATCTTTATTTTTTCAAGAGAACCTGATTGCTGTTGCAGCCGCTTTGAAAAGAAGATGAGAATGTAGGGACAGCTCCAGAACAATGATCTCCAGGCTCAGAAATAGAGAGATAACCTCCAGAACCCTAGGCGCCCTTTCTGCAAAAGATTGGAAGTGAAAAGACCAAGTGATTTTCTCAGAAGGAGAAGTACGGCCCTTGCTGGTACAACAGTACGGCCCAGCAGCAGCAGCAATTAATGTGGTACGGCTCCCTTGTAGAATGTGCCTGAACTCTGAGAAATGGCCCCTGTCAAATCGCCTTCAATAGCTAATCAAAAATCCCTGTATATTCTTCTGAATCGATCCAATAAGCTCAAACTGTAACCTCTGTGTGAAGTCACCAAGTAGACAATCTTCAACTGGTATTGCACAGCCTCAGTATGTCAGATTCTGAAGAGGTATCGTTCTTCAAAACCAATCGTTTGCTGAAACCCTAGGTTTTGCAAACTTCAATGCTCAGAGCAAAAGAAGACAAATTGAATAATCATCACACATGAGTTCGATTTGTCTTGGCAGTCAATATATACCCTTCTTGAGAAATTCGACCTCAGCATTATTTTTTAATAATCATTTAAATAATGATTAAATTCGCCCCTTTTGACTTAGGAGAAAAATAATAAATAAATGGCATCCCATTAATGAATAAAATAATTATTCATTATAACAAATATTTCACTTTATTATAAAGTATTAAAAATACTTTATAATATGCCATTAATTATTAATATTTAAATATATTAATAAAGTGACTTTATAACATAAAGTCAAAATATCAAAATATTTAATAATCATTAAATACTCCGTTATTTCTCCATCTGACCAACAACTAATGAACTGGGTCGGCTTTGAGCTCATTAACTGGACTAGGTGCCCTGCCCAAAATAGCAGCTTCCGCCTGCCCGACTTTCTAAAAATAGAAAGTATCTGAAAAACCACTCTGAAAGAGTTTGCGAAGGCCCAACCTGAAACAACTGAAAGAAAGATGCTCCTGAACGCCGGGTAACTGCCTCGAATGATCCTCTACACACCATTGTCAGCCTACGAGGATCAAAATGATAGGCTCACTCCTCATCAAACAATGTCAGCTAAAATGGGGACATTACAGCCATCCCTTTGCCATCCCCCCATCTTGAAAACAATTTTTGGGATGACAAGGGCAAAAATTGAAAAATTGGGGACTGTTAGGAGATGCCCTCGAGCTGTCTCGGGGATGGGAACGGCTGAAATATCCTTGGCGACACTTGAAGAACAAAGAGCATCTCACATCAAACCCTAGCAACTTAACTTCAGTTATTCTCTACAAACTTGACAATACCAAAAACATCATGGCAATCTTGTTGAACAAAGTCTGCTTCTCGTTTGTTATAAGGCTATTGATTTTTTTTCTCTGACTCCACTAAATTGAAGATGAAGTTTGGAGAGAAATGACTAGGGTTTAAGAACAAACATTTGCAAATCAACCTAAAAAATTTCATTTTATATCTTTGAACGACTCAAAATCCCTAGAAACCCTTTGAAGATGCCTTTTTGAGTGTCCTTTCACACTCAAACCAAGTCTGATAAGGGATTGCTGATGACAGATGTGGAATGACGCACTGTGATCCTGGCTGCAATGAATGTTTGTATACTTTGGCTGTTAAAAACCCCTGCTGGTCATTCATACCTTTGTGTAGGTGACAGATTTTCCTGCTGAAAGTTATCAAATGAGGCTTCTCTGCTGAAAACTGCTTTGTGTTCTGCCGTTTTGAAATATTCCGAGCCAATTTTTTCGTTTTTGAATTATCAGATTACAACATTACAATCAAGGTACCCGTTAAGGTTAGAAGGTAAACCAAAACGTACGAAAGCAACTCTAACCAAGAATGGCGCCGATGATGGCGAGCATATGGTCAGAGGATCTTCTACCCTAAATGCTGAATGGGAACTCAACGCCAAGTATGTGCTACCCAATCTAGTATGGAGTGAGGGGCGACCATATGACGGAGTGTTACAGAATACTATGCTTGAAAAGAAATGCGGAAAGCTGGAAATACTCAACACCCAGAATGTGCTTGCTAACCCAGAATGGGGAAGTAGCTACCATAGGGCGGAGGTCAATTAAAAACAATATCAACTGCTGAAATAAGAAGACTATTACAATCTGATAAAGCAAGAATCTAATTGGCTGTCAGTACTACTGCCAGCTTACAATCTTAAGAAACGAAATCTTGCTTACAATACAAATCAGCATATAATAGAGTTGTACAATATTCGTGAATTTAGATGCTGAAAGTAAAGATCAACGGAAATGGCAATAAATAGATCCAACCTTATTCTCCAGACTTGGGCAATCTTCACTGAAGTCTTCACAATGCTTTTTAAAGAATTATCACCAGCATTCAAATAAGAAATTGCAGATTTCTCAAAGCTGTCTTGTCAGACCTGCAACTTTCAACAGATAACCAGCAGCATAGGATTTCTTGAAAATGCTCGGAACTCACTCTTTTCTCATTCAAAATGCTTAATATCAATTTCAAAACACTAATAGAAGATAGGCGCTCAAGCTAAGAACACAAAACAGACTGAAAATGCAGATTCTAAGAAATGCACAAATCCCAATGACATACAAATGGTACGGCCCAGCACAGGGGCGATTTTGCCTTTAAAAATCAGATCCCTTTCTAAAAAATCTACAAATTGGCATACATGGGCGCCTTGACCAGCTAGAATGAATTATGAAATACCCACAAAGAAATTTTTGTCTTTTTTTTTGATTTATGAATAAAACATCAAATCTGCTGAAGCTAGAATGCAAAGACCAGAAACTTCTAATATGCGAAAACTGAACCTAAGTAGACAAATGCAGATTACAATGCACAATTTCCAATGAACTCACAAACTAGACTAAGAATCACCACTAGTTGTTGTCTCACAAACAAGAAGCAATGCCCGAGCTAGGAGGCCTTCATTCCTCGAAGCGAACCCAGAGCCAAACCGGCAGCATAACAGTACTGTAGTCCAAAGATGTGAAATGATGCACAAGGCCTTCCTTTTATAACTTCCTGTTGACTTCACGAAACCCTAAATTCCAACTCAATGACAAAACCCTAGCTCTTTCTCCAAGATGGCGTCCTTTTCCTTTTAGCTCAATATTCATATTTTAATTAAAATCAACACCTTGATAAATGCGCCCATATTAAGCTTGCTTTGACTTTGGAAAATTCATCAAAAATTAAATATATCCTTAATGATGGTGCCACCCTTCAAGTCCACCTTTTAAAATAACATTAAGTTATTTGACTAGGCCAAGGTGATAAAATAACATTTAAAACATAATGTTAATTTTAACTGAAATGAGCTCATCTCTCCAAAACTGCATTCTGAAGCTCGAAACTAAATACGCCACTTGAGTCAACTGAAGGGGAAAGTCAACCGCCTGAGACCAACCTGTTTACTGCCAAAAATAGAATTTACTAAAAATAGTAAATTCCAGAAAATGCTCTGAATGCCGAAATGATCATACCACTGCGAAGCTCTCTGAAAACCCAGAAAGAATCCGCCATTGAATCCACCAACTCCGAGCAAAGACATCCTCAAAAATAGGAAACCCTAATTTTACCTTCCGACTAGCCTTCGGGTTTACAGAAAAAGGCCAACGGTCACTGAGAAGATCAGGATTGAGAAGGGGACATTACACGTTTTCATGTTCTGCTGTTATGAAAAGCTCAATGCTGAATTTGCTGACGGTGTTTGTTAAAGGAACCCTGCTCCCAATTAAAGCTCTGCTGTTGTTCTGCTGATGGAATCTGATGCCAATCTGATGATGTAGAACAAAGGAGTATAGAAACTTATTTAATCTCTAATCAGTGCTATTTCCAGTGCTTGATCTTCTATATATATAATCTGCCTTATTTTTCTTCTGAACTCTTTGTGCTAATTTAAACTTGATTTTCCTTTGTAAGGGCAAGTACCCATCTATAGCTGATTCCTATAAATATGACACTTCTATTTTGAAAAGGTACAATTCCTCTGAATGAACACAACCCTCCAAATACAAGTTTTTTTCCCCCTTTTTATACATGTTTGGTCAGTCCTATGCACAGGTGTGTGCCTATATGAGGGTTTCTACTTTGTTTTAAAATTGACAAATTTCCTTTGTCAAAGGTGAGCTTGTGTATGGAGTTTAGAACTTGAAACTGAAATGCTAATTTTACCTTGCCAAGGGTGCATGGTGCATCTATCAATATAATTTTGGCTTTCACAAAGTTTGACTTTGTTTTCTTTATATTGCTTCACACCTCTATATGCAAATCAATCTTTATGACAAGTCGATGCCATTCTACCTTATTAGGTGCATACTTGATGATGCAATTTTGATTTCAAATTTAGAATTTATTTTCCTTTACATAGGTGCACACTTGATAGTGTAAATTGGATCTTTGAAAAATCAAACACATTTTCCTTTATTAGGCATGCCCTTGATAGGGTGATTTGAGAATTTGATTTTGTTGACATATTTCCTTCATATAGGTGCACATTCAATAGTGTGATTTGAATATTCATTTTCTTCACACAGGTGCACCCCTCATAATGTATTTCATGAACTTGATTTTGAATTTGATTTTCCATCACATAGTTTTGCACTTCATAATGCATTTTGTGAACTTGAACTAAACTAATTCTTCTATATTAGGTGTGCACTTGATAGCGAAAATTAGTTCCTTTTTGTAAAGATCCCTTACTGAATTTTCATTCCAGTTCCACTATTAACCCTTAAACATTGCATCAAATTGTTGGCATGAAGTAAAGGTGCAGAGATTTGGTTTGGAACTTGATTTAATATTGCTTTGTTTACTTCAAAGTTGAGGTAAATAAATAACAAATTGCCACAAATTGTAATTTATACTCAAACCAAGAAACTATAAGGAATTTCAGTACATTATCTGCTATTATAATCAAGTTTAATAAACATTTAGACTTGTGTATAACAGAGAAGAGGGAAATACAATATGAAAGTCTGACCTGATATTCAGTTCATAGACTGTAACTCCCTTAATGCCAATGTTCTCAGCAATCTGCTATTTAACAATGTCGCCCAGCATAGAACATTGTCACAATGCCTAGTGCTGCTCACACATACATGAATATTCAGCCTCCTTACGCCATTCATCACCAGCAGCTTGTAAAGTCACAGGCCCAGCAATAATTGCCAATATAATAACTGCTTAAGAGCAATCACTATACAATGAATCTGCTAATAGTATGCATGACGCCCCACCTGGGACTGTTTATTGCCAGCGAACTATATTATGCCAGTGCTATGCTATTAATATATCTTCACATCCCACCTTACCAATCACGGCATATGATAGTCTATTGGCCAGCTTGTTTCCTTGTCCATTGCGCCAGCAGCTTAAAGTTTCTTACCCATTATTTGTCTTAACTTCTCCTCAGCTTCTGGCAGAAATATACTATATGCTCAAAACCGTATGAAACAATTCAACATGTGAAGCTCTCCCTTTGAAAATGGCGGTGCCTTAAATTATTTGCATATATTTATAATAATATCGGTCCTCTTTAATTGCTGTGCTGAATATTATATCATCTCAGGATGCTACGTAGGAATATTAAATCCATGTAGGAATTAGGAACAATTATCAACTTACTTCTGTGACTTTATTCTCCTTCAACCTAAGTTAGGTGTGGTGCTCCTTTTCACCTCCACCATGTCCAAACAATGGTCATATATATGTCTTATGTGCATACTAAAGCTTCAACTTCCTTGAATCATTATATGGAGCTGCGTTGCTATTCCAAACATAAACCATGACTGTTGAATGTATGCAATTATTACTTTAATACCTTCTAGCATTCCCTTCAAATATTAGGCAGCGGTAGATATATAATGGTGCGGCCATAGTTCACAAACTTCGACTCAAAGAGTACTCGACAAGCCAAAAAAATGACTTGGAGAGTACTTGACAAAACTCGACACCTTAAAAACACTTAAATTTTTGAAAAAAACATAATTTTTTGAAAAAATATAAAATTTATGCAAAATATAGCTACAAAATGAATCAAATGACTTTGGTGGGGGTTTGGGGGAAACACCCCTAGTGGGGTGCAGGGGTTTGGGGGCAATGCCCCTAGCAGGGCCGAGGGGTAGTGTCCCTCATGGGGGTCTGGGGGCCTTTGAAACCACACAAAACTTCATATTGCACACCATTTTCACAATTTTATCAATTAAGGGAGAAATTAGTATTTGACACATTTTTGTTAAAATTATTTGCTCTCCAACTGCTATGTGAGGAAGTGTGAGGGGCATTCATGCATTTATAGGGCAAAATCATGAATTTTTTGACTACTTTTTCTGATTTTTTTATATTTGACATTTTTATGCATTTGGCATTTTTTTATTGCACTGAAATTATGTTTTTGCTATGTTTTTTAGCCCTCATTTTCAACTTTTTCACAGCTCTACAAGTGTTTGTGGGTTTCCTAAGAGTAGTTGGTGAGTTTACAAAGAGTAATTGACAAATTTTTCACGGTTTTTGTGAATTTTTTAGCCATGAGTTACTCGCATGACCTAAAATTTGGTGAGTACTCTGCAACTCGGCGAGTACTCGCTGATTTTTCCATCCATAGGCACGATGATATTAGAAGTACTTCATAGTATTCAACAGATGTCGTATCCTTACCCACGTCACAATAAACCCCTTTCAATGTGACTTGATATCATTAGAGGATGGCGAAGTGTAAAGTGCCACAAAAGATTTATAACATAAATGCAACTAATAATAGTATAAGATACCAAAACATGCATAATTATAAAATTCTTCAATCCATATATTTTGAAAATCTTCAAATTCAACAATGAAATCCTACAAATCCTTGAAATTTGTCTTATTAAAGACTTCACAAAATTTCCGGAAATCATCTAACCATTCATTGATACTCAATGCGAACCTTGAGTGAATCCGCCATGCGATGGTATTGGATTTTCATTCAATCCACCTTGAAACCCAAGGGTTTTTGTCCTCAAGCTTCTTGAAAACCAAGCTCTCCAAAATATTTTCGATAATAATTTTCCAAAAAAGATGATCATAATCTCCTTTTCCACTACCTTTTAATTTTTTATTAGTTTTTGTTTACGCATTTAATAATTTACCACAACATTTAATATAAGTGACTTTGTTAAATTAAATAAAAATAAATTTATCATTAAGATTTATTTTAAATGGACAACTTTATAAATAAATAATTTTATTTTATTCCCTTATAATCTCTCATCATAGCCAATGGGAATAAAAGTAGGCCAGATTGCCTTGCTGGCTGATCACTCAGAAAAAGGGGACATTACATTTTCATATTATACCTTTGTTTGCCTCATATCGTTGTGCCCTTGATAATGCAATTTTGACTTTTTTCTTTGGAACAGTATTTTCTTCTCAGAGGTGTGCCCCTAGCAATGGGATATTAGAGTTTAATTGTCTAACTTTACTTTTCCTCTTATGGGTGCTTTCTAACTTATGAATGTGCACTTGATCTCTTGCTTAGGAAATTTATTTGATAAAAACTACCTTTCTTTGTTGTGATGATGACTTCAAAAGCTTCCTTCCAAGATCTCTATAAAGATATAGAGAAAGACAACAAATATGACATGTGCATACAAAATGAGGAAAACAAAACAACACTTTTTCTTAGTTGAAACTAGACATAATGTGAAAATTTTGTATGGGTAACAACAGTATGGAAGAAGGATTGTAATTGGCAGCAAAGAAAGTAATTGGCAGCAAAGAAAGGAAATTAACGATCACTATTGAAGGTGATTTGATGGTTATCTATAACTGTTGGATTAATTGTCATTGATGTCAAAGGCATAAGGACATTGAATGAAGGCCAAAGGTCACTAATTGTTTCAGGAACATATCGCATTATTTCCAGGTGTAAAGGCAATCTCCTAAAGTGCTGGCTGACCCTCATTTGTATTGGTGCTTGTGATTTATGCAACTTCAAATCTATTTCTACATTGGCCAACCCTCTTTGTATTTTGAAAGAAAAATATATATATGAAATTGCCCACACTAACTAATAATGAAGGAAGTCGATAATGATTATGAAGAGCAATGATTAGACTTAATGAAGCAACGCTTAATAAGTCAGCGAATACTATGCGATGAGCAGTGATAAAGATCATAGTTGTAAAAATCGGACTTGGCAATAACTTGGCATGCCCAAAAAATTTAAAAACTTGGGACTCGGTAAAAACTCGGGGAAAAACTCGACAATAACTTGGTAATTTTATCAAACATTTTAAAATACATAAATTTTTAAAAAGATTCTTAAAAAACATATAACACTAAATTTGTAGAAGATATTATTGATTTCCATCATAAATAAATCAAAATTAAAGTTTAAAACATATCATACACCCCAATGGGGTTGAAGGGCAATGCCCCCAATGGGGTCAAGGGGCAGTGCCACTTGTGGGGGTCTAGGGGCAACGCTTCCAGCGGGGACAAGGGGCAGTGTCCCTTGTGGGGGTTTGGGGGCAACGCTCCCAATTGGGTCAAGGGACAGTGTCCCTTGTGGGGGTCGAGGGGTAGCGCCCTTGGTGCGCTCCTTGTCGCGGTACAGGGCGGGGTCGAGGAGTAGAGCCCCCACCACCAAGCCTAAATTAAGGCCATTGAAACCACACAATCCTTCATGGTGCACACTATTTTCACAATTTTAACACTTAAGAGCGAAATTAAGTGTTTGGTGCTTTTTTGTTTATAAAAATGCTTTAGAAGTCATTAATTTTTAACAAATTAAAATAATATATTATGAAAGACATATTCACTCCTAATTTATATAATAATATACATTACATATTTTACAAATTCATTCAATATTTTTCAAATAACCTAATTTTTTTTAAAAGTTATAATTTAAATTATATTATACATGATATTAATTAAAAAATACATGATAAAAATATATTAAAAAATAAACAACTCTATCTTTATTTGTAAACATCAAGATCCTTTGCAATATCTTTATTTGAAAACATTAACAACTCAAAAAAAGTTCTTGCAGAGATCCATTAACCATAAATCATTGTTGTGTGCTCTAAATCAATGATTTTTTAAACTATACGCTGAAAAAAACGTTATAGGGATTTTGATGACTTTTCAAGCTGTTGTTGCATATCCTAAATCAGCGATTTCTTAAAATTGCAAACAAAAAAAGTCATGTAGGGATTTCAATGAGTTTAAAAAAAAACAGTGATTTTTTCAGGTTACTTGCAGGTTTTTTGTGCTAAAATCGCTGAGTTTTTGCAAAACTTGTCAGCGAGTAATATGACGATTAACTCGCCAAGCTTGTTGGCTCGCGAGTACTCATGAGTTTGCGAGTACCCAATGAGTTTTGCAACACTGATTAAAATAAGGAAAGCAATGATTATTACTCATAAAAAGGTAGTGAACTATTAAGAGTTTGAGGATTGGAATTAGTTTACAAAAGGCAGCAAGCAATACTTAAAGGTTATGTCTTTATAAAAGGAGGTCTCTTTTCAAAGGGATGGCTCTCTTCATGTAGAGGCGTAAGGATATAAATAGAGTTTGTGGTATGTGGAGAAGGATGTGTGTGGAAATTAAAGATATAATATACAAGCACAAGAAGATTTAAGGGAGAGAAATATAAAAGGTAATTCAAGGCAGATTTTGTGAAGGAATTATGACAGATCTATAGAGAAGAATACAAGTCTTTTTTTTGAAGAGAAGAACTTGCTGATTTGAATGTGATTGTTCGTCATCCATTGAAGAGGACATTCACAAGAATATGGTACTTCTATTGTATAGAAGGTTGGTGGCTTAACAAGAGATTGGCATCTCTTATTGAGTTGGTGCTCAGTTGCGGGGATTGGTGTCTCCAATGGGTTGGTGCTCACAAATTGTAGAAGAGGGGATTGGTGTCTCCTATAGGTTGGTGCCTACTAAGATTGTAAGAATTTTTATATACGCATTATTTTGCCGTGATTTTTGTTGGTAACAACTAACACCTCTGGAGTACAAGTTGTTATGAACAGCCTATGCACACTACGCAATGAGTGCTCTTCGAATTATGGAGGGGAAGCTCCCTCGATGTGCTTTGACAAATATACTTTGCAAAGGAAAAATAAGCTAAAACTACTTCCTGTCTTTTTGTTTCAGCTGCTAGAGGCACAAGACTTTCTTGAAAGAACTTTTACGTTGCAGCTGAGTTTTCTCTGGTTTTGCAAATCAACTAAACTACAACTTATATCTATCCAATCTCCTCAGGAAAACAGAGCAAGAGGAAACGGAGCAAGGTTTGACTATCGGACGATAAGCATGTTTAGACTCTCTACTTGAGGGCAAGGTGGCACAACTATCATCTCAATCTAAACAAGCTTATTGGATACAACAGATTTAAGAATTCACTAAGACGATCTTATGGAACCCTGTGTGGCATAACACTCGATCGAAACAGCAAAGCCTTCACAAAACAGCCTTTATCTTTATAATCTCACGAAACCCTATGTGGCATAACCTTCGATTATATTGATAAAGATTCACAAAACAGATTTATCGCTGCAACTTCTCGAAACCCTATGTGGCATAACGATCGATCACAATGGTAAATTAACACAAAACAGCCTTATCACCTCAATCTCTTGGAACCCTATGTGGCATAACAATTGATTTCAATGATAAAGATGCTCAAACAGATATACCTAAACTATGGAAAGAATTCAGCATTACAATCTTTCGAAACCCTATGTGGCATAACAATCAATTGCAATAATGAAGACACATGAACAAATACCAAAAAGAGCAATATTGAGGGCAAGGTAGGCACAGCATATATTTCTCTCTCAAGCAAAAGTTATTTACAAATGAGCAAGCTCTTATTTATATACATCAAGGTGTAGGGAACCCTAAAATCACCTTGTGTTATCTATAGTTCTTGCAATGCATGCAAGCAATGCGCCAAACCCTAATTAAGTAAACTATACAGTCAACTGGGAAACTACCCTCAGTTTAACTGAAACATCTAATCTAAAAATGGACAATTGTGCGAGCATGCACGTCCTTATTAAAACAAGTTAACTGGAAGACTATCATCAGTTAACGAAAACCCTAAATACAACTCCAAGTGTAAGAAGGCGATTCTCAGAATAGGTATGCATGTGATGACAACTTCGAGTTAACTGGAAAGGGTAACACCCAGTTCAACTCGTGTGTGTAATGTCTATTCTGAGAAGTGGGAACTGAAGTTCACTATGTGTGATCTCGAGCAATCAACCCCTCAATGAGATTGTTGACTGTATCACCGTCTGTAGCGATGAGACTCTGACGAAGAATGCTATGTCGATGCGGCATGTCCTCACCAGCTGTGATCTGAGACTGAAGTTCCCTTCTGCTCCTCGTTGCTTCATCGAATAATGTCGACATGGTAAGCTGAGTAACCTTACAGCCAACTGTCTCCCCACTAAAATGGTATGAATGAGTGCCTGGAGTTTTGACTGAACATCTGTAAGCTCCACGTAGGCACCACCCTCAATCTGATAACGGCACGGTAAGCGAGATACAAGAGTCCTCACAAACCGGAGTGCACTAGTGACGTGCTCTCTACTCTCAGCCAACTCTGATGCTAAACTGTCTTCTATCTTTGCTCTGAAACCCAACTGTGTCTTCCAAGAGTAGATAGCCTCTACGATAATACATCTGTGAGCTGTGTCATAGCCAAACTCGGGTGGCAATCATAATTTCATCCACAGGTTTGTTAATAGCCATATCGGTCCTCATCACGAAGGCGAATCACAGACTCGTGCATTATCACATGGCCCGATATAACTACGTAAGCGCCAAATGCGGCCTCTAGCAACGAAATCTTCCTCCCATTCCTCCAAGCGCTTGCCATATGCAACTAAATGATTGAGCTGACTTTGCTCTGCTGGTGGCTCAAGCATCGGTGGGAGTGTGTTAATGGCTTCTGGTCTGTGCACAAGACTAGAAATGTACTGACGAAGCTGTCTGATTTCAGCCTTGAGGGCTGCTTTATCCTCTCCGTCCCTTAGTATTCTGTCCTTGGCACTATCTGTAGCAACTTGAAGAAGATCAACCTGAGTCTGGCGTGTGCTGCGACCAAGGTTGACTGTGATAACTTCAAAATCCTGAGACTCTAATTCAGCCAAGTTCTTCCCCTGTGGAGGTACGGCGGTCTCAACGACAATCTCCATGTCAGTGTTTCTCTCTACGTGAACCATGTTCTTAACTCTCTTATCTGGCGCATCTTGGTAAATGTCATCGAAATCGGAATGATTGAGAACATAAGATGGCTGCCTCCTCTTCCTTCCTAGCTGAGTCTCGATCCAAGATGAATCTCTGCTAATGCTACTAGAAGGGTCTGCACTAGTGACAGGAGGTACTGATGAGAGTGAGTGTGTAGAAGACCCACTGCGAGGTGGAGAGTCTAAGTCCAATTCAATGTGAATTGGGACCGGTGACGGCTCTGAAAGTGTTATAGGAACTTGAGGGGCTGAACCTCACGAATGCTTGGCGAGGAGACTCGGTGATCTGGCTCTGTGATAGCGGTATGCAATAGACTCTATATATTAAGCAGTGGCAAAGCGCCTTGCCCTTTGAATTATTTAGGCGCTTGTACTTTCTTAGAGTTCTCCTCTTCTTCTTGTTAGGTTTTGGCTGAAGAGGTGTGAAGGATTCACCCTACTTGGCGGCTCTGCTCCACAAGACACTACTCTTCTTGTCTTCTTCTTTGTCCGAGGTAAAATTATCGCATTACGGATGACTCTACTAGACCTCTCCTTGATGCATATTCTTTGACGTACCAATCAACTACTGGCAACGGTTGTGTATCGACTCGCTCTCTGAAAAACTGAGGAAGAACCTCTCCCTCATCATATGATAAACCTCCCACATCCTCTGACAAGAAAACAGAAATCTGTGAGAGAGAGAAGCGGCCGTAACTGCGTCTGCGAACCTCGAAGTCATCTGAGCAATTTGCCTAGTAATCCTCCATAGAAGGCTCGTGATATGTGCCTCCAGCGAGGCGAGCTGTATAATGACCTGAAAGGTCATAGGCACGTGCTTCGACAAGATACTTGAGATGATATTTCTCAAGCTCTTGTCCTGCGATCTTTGCATCAATTGCCGACTTGCACCAATACATTCCAAACTGAAAAGGAAAGTTGAGTGATGGTCTGTGCCTGCGGCGTAGAAGACGATGAACATCATGCATCTGCCTAAGGAATTCCTGAAAGATTGTTTTATCCGAAGGATAACGTGGAAGCATAGCTGGATTTCCTGTGAAGCCGTATACTCGGATGTAGGTGTATGTTGGGAACTGTATGAACCAATCCGCCCATCCATCCATCGCTGCCCTAGCAAGCTGCCGAATCTGAACATCGCGATTCCGGTCCAAAGTTCCTCAACTTTATTATGTAAGGTCAAAGAAGCCTGCGTGAACAGCAGCTTGAAATGACGTTAGGCTGCGAGGTGAACTCAAGCTGATCATAATCTTGATAAACCTTACGAGCGGTGAGAATGCCCGCGGTGTTAAGTCCTCGAGGTGACCGATAAGCGTCAAAGTACCCACGAGATATGAACACCATGTGAAACTCGCAGGCAACTAAGAGCGGTAATGCATTATTGTGGAGAATGTCGTGATGAAGGATGCCGGTCATAATACTCACACTTGAAGTAGTCGACCAATAATGTAATACATCCAAAGTGGAAAACATTTGCATGTGCTTGACTGAGACGATTCAAAGAGTGTGATTAGAATCCCGGCGTACTCATCCTTATACTCTACCGACCTACATTGTTTGTAATCACGTTTCTTTGCTTGTTTTAACCATCTCTCTGCCATTTTCTTCTGACATTTGTCCACATCAGCATCAAACGCTTGTGCACACTGCTCCATAGAAACAACTAGGCTGTTCGGATGTTGAGGAATGCCAAAACTCCTCTCGATGTCCATAGGTTTGAGACTGCAAATGACCCGTCCGTCGACTGACGCTATCTCACGAGTAGTCGGATTGTAATGCTTAATGCAAGCCATCACAAACTCAACACAGTGAACGGAGATAGGTATGGAAGCGGCCTCTAGTAAACCAGATTGCTCAATATTCTGAATGATTGAACCTCTGATTTTAACTGGGTCTAGTACTGCCTCTGGCAATACTTTGTGAAGGTCTGTCTCAACCACTCTGCGAAAATCATGAGTAAGGACGGTTTAGTCACAATATTGGCTGAGTGAGCGCATCCCCGAAAAATTAGCACATTGGCTGTGAACTTCGGCTATGTTGACAGTTTTACGGAATCTAAGAAAATAACTGCGAGAGTTAAAATAGCCTTCGAAGAATTATTTTCAGCGAAAAATCCGAAATATGGGTTTTGTCCAGAAAAGGATTCTAAGACAAGCCAGAAGGTCAGATTTTGCGAAAATTCAACTTCTACTCGATTGTACAAAGATTTTCACTTGAGAAATTAGCAATTCGAGAACGAATGTTCTGAAGCTAAAATTCGTGAAAAATCAAGCGCACAAATTCAACTCGAGGAAATTATATGGAAACGATCCAGATACTGAGACTTGCCAAATTCGCCAATTTCAGGAACATGCACAATGTATATTATGAGAAATCTGAGATTTAAAGGATGCAAAAGACGTTTTTTTATGTCTTCTTCTATGTGAATCGCCCAAGATTTCTTTGAATAGCTGATATTTGTGAACTTGAATCTGCAAAAAGATATGTTAGATGAAATCGCCCCTGTGAATTGATGAAGATTTCACCTCTGAACTGGAAGAATTCGCTTTGGAATTGAAAACCACGAATTGCTCCCCTTGAAATTTGCGCCTTTTTAATGAAAGAAATTCGAATTTCCTTGAAGAAAATACGAATTTGTATGAATTTGAGGATTCGCCTTTGATTGTTGAAATACACCTTTGAACTCAATTCGCCTTTGAAACCTCTGAAGAACTGCGAATTGTTTTGGAATTTGAATATGCCTTTGAAATTTGCGAATTGCCTTGAAGATGTGTGCCACTTAGCTCTTCTGAAGAAATACGAATTTTCTTTGAATTTACTTTGAATTTATAAAATTCGATTTTTCCCTTTGAAGATAATGAATTTGCAATTAAAAACCACGAATTTCTCTTAAGATTAATTTGCTCTTGAGAAATACGAGTTTTCTTTGAAAGCTTGTGAAGAACAATGAAGATGGCGCCACATATAAATAAGAATAAATTCGCACCACTTAGCAACTGCAAGAATTCATAAACCCTAACCAGAATAGAAAGCCTCTGATTGGTTGCCTTTCAGTTCGACTGCCACTGTCTGAAGTTCAAATTTTGAAAATAATAATAAAATAATTATTAT